>JBBBDQ010001173.1:1725000-1895000 GCA_037127315.1 Ascarosepion bandense | reverse complement strand
TCTTTTCCAATCTTTTCACTCTTTTTTTTTTATTTTTATTTTTTTTCAATTGGAGTAGATAGACTAAACTATCGCCCGGTTCACACTCCACCCACGTCTATTGAACAGGTGAAGAGGCTCATCCCTTGTTTCCTGTTTAGGATGTGGTTTCCGGTTTTTCTCTTTTCCAATCTTTTCACTCTTACGTAGCCCCCTGCGCATCAGTGGCGTTTTCGCCTTGCTTGGGGTGATATGATTAAAATATATATATATATATATATATGTGTGTGTGTGTGTGTGTGTGTGTGTGTGTGTGTGTGTTTCATCAGGTAGTACTACCTGATGAGACATTGCACTTTCAATGTCGAAACGAAATGTACACTTTTGTAGTAGATTGTAGTTTGGACATGTTCTAAAGTATAATTTATAATAAATATCGCTGTATTTCTATATTGAGAACTGTTTTAAATTAATTTTTTCAACGTTGTAAATATATTCATCGTTCCTTATATATATATATATATATATATATATATATATATATATATTGATTTACATACAAGCCTTTTTCGCTGTTTCACAGATCATTAGTATGGCTAGGCATCCAATTTGGTATCAGTCGGGGAGGTCTACCCCTAAGCGATCGACAGATGGCTGGGGGAAGAGGAAATTTGAACGTGTTATATATACGCTTTGTGCACACACATCAACAGCCGAGAGAACTCAATTCATATTTGAAGAATAATGCGCAAATCTTAGAAGTGGTTTCTATTTTTAAGAGCTCAATCTGGTGGTGTTATTCTTTAGCTATTTAATTTATTTTGTCGTTGAGAAAGAAGTTTTTGTTGTAGTTAATCTTGCTTGGGATAGATAGATAGATAGATAGATAGATAGATAGATAGATAGATAGATAGAAAGAATTGGAGAAATAAAAAGTCAGAAACATTATAACACTATGGCCCAAGACGATTGATGATATTTATTTTATATTATTTATTAGCATTTCGACTAAATTGAAGCATGGAGAAAAAGATTTTAAAACGGGAATTTTCGTTTTAATTACATATATATATTTATATATTTTAATCATATCACCCCGAGCAAGGCGATGACGCCACAGATGTGCAGGGGGCTACGTAAGAGTAAAAACATTGGAAAAGAGAAAGCCGGAAACCACATCCTAAACAGGGAACAAGGGATGAGCCTCTTAACCTGTTCAATAGACGTGGGTGGAGTGTGAACCGGGCGATAGTTTAGTCTATCTACTCCAATTGAAAAAATAAAAATAAAGAAAAGAGTAAAAACATTGGAAAAGAGAAAACCGGAAACCGCATCCTAAACAGGAAACAAGGGATGAGCCTCTTCACCTGTTCAGTAGACGTGGGTGGAGTGTGAACCGGGCGATAGTTTAGTCTATCTACTCCAATTATGTGTGTGTGTGTGTGTGTGTGTGTGTGTGTGTGTGTGTGTGTGCGTGTGTGTGTGTGTCTAGTTCGAAAACGGCGAGGATAATCCAAGAAGATCAACTTAATATAAATTTGAAGTGTTATAGAGAGCTCAGAGGATGTTATCCAGAGCAATATGATATTGTAAAATGACAAGTTGGGTTTTCCTTTATATATATATATATATATTCCTTTCTCGCACTTTCCGCCCATGGAACTCCCTTCCGTATACTTGCTTCCCTGACGGCTACAATCTCTAACAATTTAATTGCGGTGTCAATTCCCATCTCATATCCACTTGACTCCAGTCCTTCCCTTGTCCTTTCCCCATCACCTCGTCTATCTTGTTCTTTTCCTTTTTCGTTCTACCTTCGCAACTGTCTTCACATTGGTATTCCCATCCCTCTCTTGACCTTTCTTCGACACACCCTGTAACCAGTTTGTCTTTCTTTTCGCTCTCCTCCTGCTTAAACTTTCACTCTTCTCTTATATAGCCTCCTGCGCTTCAGTGCCGGTACCGCCTTGCTTAGGGTGAAACAGTTATATATATATATATATATATATATATATATATATATATATATATATATATATATATATCAGTTGAAACCATAAAATTGTGTTCAGATTATTTAGATTCCGGCATTAAATAACCCATAGAGGTGTTGATATGCAGCTAAACAGTATCAATCAATCAACCAACCAAACTACTAAGATGGACTCTTTCATGGCATTAATCAATATAATATCTTACACTTTCTTATATCAAACTCTCTTCCAAAATGTAACTTACAACAAACTACAACATAAAACACATTTATCGCCGCCTCTAGTAAGTATGACCGCACAAATTTGTACATGTCCAAAAGCTGAGTATCAACTACCATGTATTCACTTGTGAAAGCAGAATAACATATCATATTTTTATGGCTTTAAAGCTCCAACGTAAATTGAATTTCGGCATTAAATGACCCACAAAGAATTGATATGCCGTTAAACAAATTAACTAAAAATTGCAAGAAGACAGAATAAATAGTAGTTAACAAAAGGAACAGCCTATGCAAATTACGAATTGGTGATGCCGAAATAAAACAAGTGCAACAACTTAAATATCTAGATGACAGAAAAAGATAAAAACAAAAACAATGCATAACCTACCTGATGAGCTTGAGTGATTGGATGACGAAGAGATAGAAAAAAAAGAATTTATTAAGAGCTACAAAGAACAGAAAATTGTGGAGAGCTATGATCAACAATATCCTGAATGGATACAAGACATCGAAAAAGAGGCCGCAGTTTAGTTTATTTTCTTGTGTATAATCAGTCAGTGAGTTAAGTGCCATACGTTATACACGCTTGGGCGATCATGTCTCGAAAGAGACATGACTGACTGGGAAGAAGATTATCCCGCAGTAGGTTGCCATTGCTTTCTGCGGTAGACTGGTTGCCGACCAAGGCTATAGAACCCAATCTATCCTGCTATTTAACCCATAACTGGAAGGAAGAGACGGATTAATACCTTTCCCAAGGGTATTTGCGCGTAAGTGAATACAATGGATTCAGCTGGAATTCGAACTCGGCTCCCCGGCTTCTCGTTCCGAGCCGATATCCACTGTACCACAACGCACATCCTTGTTTATAATACTTGAGCATAATGTGACCTGTGTTTCTGAAACTAAAAACAACGAATAAATCACACCCTTGATTATAATATGACCCTGTAGTACAGATACCCCTAAGCAGTATCTTTTATTTCTTTAAGTTCTACCATATGATGGTCAGCTGAAAAATGCATAGGCTGGCCAAGATATTCTCAGGGAATATGGCCAAATGAGATTCATATTCAGCATAATCTGCCTTGTGGTCCAAACACTTCTTCCATCAATGTTGGAGCGTTTGGATCCCATCGGTGAATGAGCTTTCATCCTTTTAGTTAAAAAAAAAGACATAACGTCATTGTTATTGTGTCCTTCTACGAGGAATGGATTCTTCCTCTTGTTATATGTAATTACCCGCGTGACTTCCAAGGAGCAGTTAACGGAGAGCAGTTAATCAAAAGCAATTAACAAAAGCAGTTAACAAAGGTATTTAACGGAAGCAATTAACAGCAGTGTCGACAGCTACTAGTCAGGCAATAAGCAGCGTAATAATACCTTCAGATCTTACTTATTTCTATATTACTGATTATTAACACTTCCTTTGAATATCTTGATTTTTGTAATACTAATACACTGTTTTGAACCTACCTTCTTGTTCCGTGACTTACTTCCGGGACAAACCGGTCACTACAACTTTGCTGCGAAATTTCGCCAAAAAACCACAACAGTCATTATTCCTGCAATACTGGTATCCAGCCGTGTGTTTCATCTTGGGGAACAGATGATAGTCAAATGAGACCAAATCAAGAGTACTGGTGATCAACCAGTTCAAAGCCACAGTCACGCACAGCAGCCATTGTCACCAAGGACTTGTGAGTTGGAGCAATGTCCTGATAAAACACCTTCCGTCAGATTTCCTAGACTTTTGGTCTTAATAGCTTTTCGTAGCAGCCTCAGTAAGTTGGCATAATACTCTCCATTGATGGCGTGACTCATTTAAAGATAATTAATAAACAATGCTTTACATCCCAAAATAACTTTACCTGCAGATAAAACGACCTTAACCTTCTTTGAAGCAGATGAGGAGTGATTTCCACTGCATGTATTGTCTGGTTCCATGTCATGAACCCAACAGTCATCTTGGGTTAGGAAACTTTCAAGGAAACCAGCTGGATCTGCTACAAACAATTTCAGATTTTCCCGTGATGTGATCATCCTGGTACGCTTTTGATCAGGTGTCAAAAGACGTGGCACCCACTAAGTAGAAACCTGCCAAGTTCATTATGAAGAATAATCTGAACTCTCTCACGAGATTTGCTAATAGCATCGGTTATTTGATTTATAGTCAATCGTTTACAATCTATCATCATGCGATGAACACAACCAATGTTTTCCTCGGTAGAAGCAATTGCAGAACATCCAGACCTAGGATCATCTTCCAGACTCTCCCTTTTCTTCCTAAATTCAGCTACCCATCTTTGTACTACGATAAAGAAGAAATATCATCCCCTAATGTAGCAACCATATCAGCATGAATGTCCTTGGGTGGTTAAAACCTTTTTCTGCGGGTACTTGATAACGTTGTGATGCAATGGATATCGACTCGGAACGACAAATCAAAGAGCCGAGCTCGAATTTCAGTTGAATTCTTTGCCTTCACTTACGCACAAATACCCTTGGGAAAGGTATTAATCGTCTCTTCCTTACCGCAGAAAAATTACTGCGGGGTAATTTTCTGCTTAGTTAGTCATGTCTCTTTCGAGACATGATCGCCCAAAGCGTGTATCACGTATGGCACTTAACTAACTTTATAACACCACAATGCCAATATTTTCAAGAGAAATCGCTACTAGTTACTTTTGAAGTCTTCTTTGAACAATCAGATATCAGTTTAGCTGGACAGAAACAATACAGTTATGAATAAGATTTAAAATTAATGCACGCAATATTTCACAGCTCCAGTATCACTCCTCCGTAGTCAGCCTATGAACTTCTCAGTTCACCCTCGTATTATCCATTAAAATTTCAATATCGTAGATTCTAGTTACCATAAAGGAACACTCGTCAAAACAATTACTATAAGAATATTTATACTTTTTATAAGCATTTCACCCCAAGCAAGGGAGGACCAACACTGGTACGTAGAGGGTTACAGAGAGAAACAAAACAAGGTACAGGGGACGTCAAAGAAAGGATAAGTGAGGGATGGGAATCAAGGATATAGAAGATGGCAATTGATGTTGTATTTAAACGTTTGGAGATTGTAGCAATTAGGGAAGCAAGCAAAAAGTAGGAAGTTCCACAAATAGGAAGTCCGAGAAAAGAAACTTGTAAGGTAAAAGAGGTGATTACATTTAACTATTTCGGCGATAAAAGGGGTGGGACCTTGATAGCACGCGTAAATACATGTGGTCGAAGAACTAGAGAAAAAGCTTTGTTCATTGATTGATTTAGCCGAAAAATATTGTTTATATTGTAAGAAGCTGTTGAGATAATTATGGTTTTAGTAATATAAGCCCTATAACCCATAACTGAAGGGAGAAAGGGTGAATTCATGTCCAAGTGAACATAACGAACCCGACTGGAATTGGAACTCGGTTCTCCGATTAACAATTGCGAACCATTATTCCATTACCCGACCCTCACACCCAAGCTTACAACAACTAGATATTTCGAAGCGATCACCTATGTAGGTACTGATCAGACTCGACGTTAGCTTAACTTCGGTGATCGGACGAGAACAGTCAGGTTCAACGTTATTTTTTTTTTTAATCATCTTACCCCGAGCAAGGTGGAAACGCCACTGATGTGCAGGGGGTTACATAAATGTAAAAAGATTAGTTAGAAAAGAGTGAGGAATCCAAACTAGTTAGAAAGGAACAATAGAAAGCTGAGAAAGCAGGTGCGATGACAGATACATGGGTGGAGAGAAAGGGAGGGTTATACAGGGGTGGGGAGAGAGCTAGAGTCCAGTGGTTAGTAGATGAGTATTGACTTTGCATTTGAATTTCTGGAGGTTGTAAGCCCTCAGGAAAGCAAAAATACAGGAGCGAGTTCCACAGGCGGGAAGTGCGAGAGAAGAAGCTGCAGGAGTAGAATTGTCGTCTGGTTAACCTGACTGTGAATGGGTGGGACCCAGATGCCAGTTTGGTTGCACGAGTAAACACGTGTTGAGGAGGCATCAGTGACTTAAGTTCGTCTGAGCAGAAGCCATGAAAGTGGTCGTAAGGTAGAAATATTTATGGAAACGACACAAGAACGCTACGTTATGGTGGCGGGAAATATTTCCCTGTTTTCATAGTCATTCTTCTGAGTTTTAAATATGCCAGAATGTCTTTGCAACGTGCGTTGAATTTCTCACAGTATTTAGTATTATTGAAGTTATAGCTGACAGTTTTTGTCGAGATTTACAAACTTTACTCTCCCTACTGAAGTGCGTTGTGGTGCAGTAGATATCAGCTCGGATGGTGAAATCAGAGAGCTGAGTTCGACTTCCAGCTGAAATTCCTTGTATTCACTTTCAGATTGGGTACTATAGCCTTGTTTTGAAATCAGTCTACCGCAGAAAGTAATAGCAACCTACTGCGGGAAAATCTTCTCCCCAGTCAGTTATGTCTCTTTCTAGACGTGATCGCCCAAGCGTATATCACGTGTGGCACTTAAGTGATTGTGTTTACTTTTACAGTGCTACTACTGTACATTCTATTTTACCTGAATTAAATACAGGCTGTCCATAAAGTCCGTGTGCACTTTAAAAAATTTATAACTGTATTTGTATTTTTTTTTAAATCGTGTCCCCCTAAGCAAGGCATCTTACTGCCACTGTTGTGTAGGGGGTTACATAGGAGGAATGTTATGAAGAGTGAGAGATTGCAGGGAGTGCCAGGAAGAGAGTAGGAGAGGGAAGAGAGTACTGATGAGATTGGGGTAGATGTAGAAAAGCATAAGAGAGAGGATGTAAGTTAGTGTGACAGGAGACGACTATTGACTTTACATTTAAATTCTTGGAGATTGTAACTGTCAGGAAAGCAAATATGCGGAAGAGAATTCCACAGGCAGGAAGTTCGAGAAAAGAAACTGAGGGAGTAGATTTTGCGTTTACAATTTATTGGCTTCGCAGTAAAAGGGTGGGATATAGTTGCTAATCTTGTGGCTCTAGTAAATTAATACATAGGAAATACCAGTGAGCAGAAGCCGTGAAAGTATTTGTAGAAGAGATACAGGGAAGCCACACGGCGTCGGTGAGAAAGCGACTCTATCCTATCTGCCAAGTCGGGATCGATCACATTACAGTTTGTGAGAGAAATAATTTGTACAAAGGATTAGAAATAAGTAAATCTGTTTTTTAAGGTTTGCTCTGAGTCTTAGACAGCTTCCAAATCAGGAATTTCCTAACAGATGGATTGGAAGGGGTGGACCACTTTATTGGCCTCCACGTTTGCCAGATTTGACTCCATTAGATTTTTTTTCCATGGGGACATGTGAAAACAGTTGTGTATGCAACCAACCCTAGTTCATTAGGAGATTTGAAAGCTAAAATAACTAATGTGATTTAACTAATGGAGCATTACTGTAAATCAGTTGGCAAATGTTTTCCGTGAACTGCAAAATCGTATTACCCTTTGTATTGCTAATGATGGAGGACATGTGGAAACTTAAATAAAATTTCAATAAAATCTTAAAAAATATAGATTTTCTTTCTAATCTTTTTCTAATCTAATATAGATTTTCTTTCTAATCTTTTTTACAAATTATTTTTATCACAAATATCAATAAAGTTATAATTTTTTAAAGTGCACCCGAACTTTATGGACACCCTGTATATATAAACACTAATAAAAATGCAATATTGTTCTGACCTATCTATATTTGTTATATATTTCTACCTATATTTGATATTTCAATTATTAAATTGTTTTTGCAACAGTGGGAGTGTTTTGCATGTTAAATAATAAAATATTTCATTTTTCTAAAAATGATTCATGAAAATGTATTTTACTAAGCTACGTACCCTAGTAAAACCAACTGTACTTTGTACACCTTTATCTGTTTGCACTTTTCTCCAAAATTTGTTTTCGATCTGTTGATGTCTGGCTATATTAGAGACTGTGACAGACGTCACAGGTTTTTATATGTATGTAGAAAGATTGTCTCTGGAGAGAGAGAGAGCGCGCTGAAGAATTCAGTGTAAGACATTTTTGTTCCTTTTATAGAAACATTGTTAACTAATTAAGAATCAAGACTAGGGTGATTATTATGAGAAGTTTTGCATATAATGCAACTCTTGGCGGAGATGAGTTTTAACGAAAAAAAACTGTAGAGGATTTGAACTTAAAAGGATAATTAATAAATTGTTTTGTTTGTCTTTTTGTTGCCATGATTGACCAAACAACACTTACAGTTAACAAGTGAAGGAGACAACAATCAAAGACTTCCTGATACTAAATCTATAGAATTACCAATGACAATCGATCCGTAGAAATCAATTAACTAATCCGTTTCAGCCATCTGTAACACTGCTTTGTCTCTTAGCACAGATGGGATTTTGCAAATATGCCTCAACATGAATGTGATTATCTGAATTTATATTTGGAATTTTCAATGTATAATACGCTATGGGATTAATGGAGAAATATTATGTTAAGTGCAATGATAAAAAAGGAAATCGAGATGAAAAGATAATCATTGTAAAAAATGTTTTTTTTTCTTTTTCATTATTAGACTATGCATTTATTAATGTTCCCACACATACGAACAACCGTGCGCACACACACACGCACACACACACACATATATTTATGAATTCACATGTCAATTAAGGAACTGTGTTACTGATCAAACAAAATTTATGAATAAATGTAGTATTTATGAATAAATACATTCTACAAAACGTATAACCTTCTATCTTTCGAACTATGGCTCAATTAGGTCCCATTTTAATACAGAAACCTACTAATCTCAATCCGCAATATACTCGTTGATAATACAAATATAATAGCCCCGTCCACATGTAAAAATGGCCAAAAGTAATGAAATCATTATTAGTAAAAAAAACAAAAAAACAAAAAGCCAATACTCAGTAATATTTAACTATGAACATGGCCACAATGAGCTGACCTTTTTTTTTTTTTTTTTAATCATTTCACCCCGAGCAAGGCAGAAATGCCACTGATGAGCTGGGGGCTACATAACTGTAAAAAGATTAATTAGAAAAGAGTGAGGAGTACAAACTAGTTAGAAAGGAGCAATAGAAAGCTGAGAATGCAGGTGCGATGACAGATACATAGGTGGAGAGAAAGGGAAGGATATACGGGGGAGGGGAGAGAGCTAGAGTCCAGTGGTTAATAGATGAGTATCGACATTGCATTTAAATTTCTGGAGGTTGTAGCCGTCAGGAAAACAAGAATATGGAAGCGAGTTCCACAGGCGGGAAGTGCGAGAGAAGAAGCTGCAGGAGTAGAATTGTCGTCTGCATTTGGCTAACCTGACTGTGAATGGGTGGGACTTAGTTGCCATTCTGGTTGCACGAGTAAACACCTGTTGAGGAGGCACCAGTGACTTAAGTTCGTCCGAGCAGAAGCCATGAGAGTATTTATTGAACAGACAAAGGGAGGCCACATTTCGACGGTGGGGAAGTGGCTGCAGTCAAGCCGCCAGATCAGTACCTATCACATTACAGACTCTCCTTTGAAGCCTGTCGAAAACACTGAGGAGAACGGCAGGGGCGCCTGACCATAAATGGCAGCAGTACTCCATGCACGGACGGATGGTTGACTTGTATATATGCAGGATGGATCCAGGCGGAAAAAACATCCTGGATCGACATAGTGACCTAACCTTGGGAAAATAAAACATCCCTATAACTATAGATATATACATAAAAATTCTATATATTTATTAATGTCCTCATGTTGCACACTTTTTAGATTTCAATTTTGATAGATTTTAACATCTTCAAAGATACTTTACAGTCCGCAGAGACTGCTATGTCAATAAGAAGGCATATTCTGTTTTCGTAGTCTTTGATCACGAGGTCTGGGCTATTGGATTGATTGGTCTGTCTGTGTGTATTGCAAAGGCCCATAAAATTGTTACAAGTCCTGTCCCTTTAACTGGGTCTGGGTAGTGTTCATACCAATTTCTTGAAGTTTATTTCACGGAATAAAAGTTGCAGATTATTAGTAGTATTATTACTAGTTGTAGTAATAGTAATAGTTGTAATAGTAGTACTCAGTCAATACCATACGTGAAACACGCTTGGGCGATCATGTCTCTCAATCCATGACTGAATAGGCCGAAGATTTTCCAGCAGTAGTTTGCCATTTCTTTCTGCGGTAAATTGGTTGCCAACCAAGGCTATAGAAGCCAATCTTTTCAAATCATAGCTAGAAGAATAGATGGATGAATATTAATACATTTACCATGAAAATCCTCGCGTAAGTAAATGCAACGAATTTAACTGGAATTCGAACTCGGGTCTCAGATTTCTCATTCTGAGTAGTAATAGTAGTAGTATGATTATCATTAACGTTTGTATTATTAGATAAATGCTTAAGAATATAGTTATTATTTAATGTGTATATTATTAAACGGTTATACTTTTCACAACAGAAACTATAATCTAGAATTGAATGAAAGCAGTGATGGTTTTCTTCTTCTATGTGTCTTGTCCTTTCAGGACGTAGGCGATCATAGCCTTCCACCTCTCCGTATTCCTGGTGGCTCTTAGCACGCTTTCTCCTGTTACACCACGCAACCCCAATTCTGCCACCCACCCGCTCAGGCCAGTCAAGTACGTTATACGCTGCTTTCCCCTGTCTCTCCTTCCCTATATCTAGCCTGTTAGTATCAGGTTATCCTAGACCTCCTCCCTCCTAGGGACTTTACCTGTCTCTTCCTGATTAATTTGCTTTTCGTTTCCATCCTTTCCAAAACCTCATCAATGCTCACATGCTCAATCCATGATATCCGCAGCATCCTTCTGTAGAACCACATTTCAGTTGCTTCAGGTTTTTACTTCATCTTCGACGATATTGTCCAGCATTCACTGCCATATTGAAGAACTGACATCACATAGCAATCCAGTACTCTCTTCTTTCGTGTCCCTTAATACTCTACTCAACTTCTGGAACACGTCCTTCGCCATGCCAATTCGTCTTCGGATCTCTTTGTCACACATTCCGTCTTCTGTTAGAACACTTCCCAGGTATTTAAATTTTTGTAACTGCTTGATTTTAGTATCCCTCGCCTGTATTTGACATTTTGGGCTGCTCTTTTTGCTGGTCACCATGCATTCGGTTTCTTGCAGTTTATTTGTAGTCCTTTATTGTCAATCTCTTCAGCTACCTTCTGTAGGAGGTTTTGTAGTTTCCTTTCCGTGTCTGCTATCAGCACTGTATCATCTGCGTACCTTATGTTGTTCAAATTGTGGCCTCCGATGACAAATCCTGGCATAACATGGTACCTAGCCTGAATTTATTTTAAAATTCAAGATATGGAATTAGTAAATGCTAAACACTTCAAATACTTCAGCGTATGGATCAATTATAACAAAAATTAAATATAAGCCAAAAAGAAATCGAGCATGGTATAGACTGCACCAGAGGTGGTTTCGCTCAAACCAAAATAATCAACCTGAAAACTCAGATCATGTTCTTAAATAGCCTCGGCAGATCGAGACTTTCACATGGATGTCATGAATGGTCCCAAATGCGTTCATAAAGATAATAATGGCAGAGATAATAATTCTTTTTGAACACTGTGGACTGACGCTAAAGACTCACAAAGAACTGTACCAAATAACAGAAACCACGTTACTTGAGGACTACCAACAGCAGCATTAACTAAAATGGATAGTGTGTGTAACTCCAAGAGGAAATAATAACATAATTGAGATGTTAACATTCTACACTACGTGAAATAAAAATGTTAGGACGGAATTCCCCATCAATACTGGAAAGAGCGATAACAGCTACTGGACTTCCAAAATTTGTTTTTTCTGAAAATTATTTTAAGAGAAAGATTTTATAGATTTCAACGGAAGGGCGTACTGTTGTGTTTGGTTCGTCTCGTTGAAATTCCTAAAATCTGAACATACCGCCAAACATTAATTTATTTATTTATTTTTTTTTTTTAATCTCTTTGTGGTCGGGTTAAGAATATTTCTGTCTTTTTAATCCTTTTTAATACTATTTGATTACCGGCATTATCTATTATTTATTCGATGCATGTGTTGACATGACCCCAGCAGTCTGATAAATCTACAGTGCAGTGTGCAAATATCTCCTACTGCGTTTGACCATTGAACCAAGAGACGTTTTCCTTAGAAAGTCAGACATGCAAAGAAAAGGTTCAACGTGCGTCACGAAAAGAAATCAAAGAGCATTTGATATTTTTAAGGAGATTTCTTTTCAAATGAAAAAACAATCTAAAGAATTGAAAAATAATAACTTTACCTGTAACTTAAAAATTGTTAGGAATACTTTTATTAATGTATGCCAGTGTATGCCCGTCCGTATTCCAATGGACTCTTTCAATCAATTTTCCTGCGTATGTTGCATTATTTTCTGCAGTAGACTGGTTTTCCATTTATAATCTGTCACAAATGAACATAGATAGATAGATAGATAGATAGATAGATAGAAAGAAAGAAAGAAAGAAAGAAAGAAAGAAAGAAAAAATGAAAAAAGGATTAGATAGATAGATAGATAGATAGATAGATAGATAGATAGATAGATATGAATAACAGTCTGTCCTTCTGATCAATGCATATTGAGGGAGGGAGAAGAGATGGATTCATACCTTTCTCAATGATATTTTTGCGTAAGTGAATGTAACGCGCCTGAGTGGGATTCGAACCCTTCGATTTCTTATTTGGAGTCAATATCCCACAACACCACAATGCACTTTATACGAAATTATTTACTTGCTTCATTAACTTTACACATTCATGATGGTGGAATAACGGATGGTGGCTTTGAATTAAGTCATTCTGAGAGCTGAATACCAGTTTTCACTGCATTTACTTTATTTTATCGTCTCACCTCAAGCAAGGCCCTGGTGCTCATTAGGTTACATAATAGCTCTCCACAACCTTCTATCTCATTCATTAATGCTAATCTCCCCCCCCCACTATTATCAATTCACATCTGATTTTCAGGCCGTCTTCACCTGTCCCTTTGCGTCGATATGTATTAAGTATGTCAAATTTTACAAACCCTACTTCTTAATTAAATGTCCCAGAAATTTCAGGTCACAGTCAGTGAGTTAAGTGCCATACGTGATACACGCTTTGGCGATCATGTCTCGAAAGAGACATGACTGACTGGGCAGAAGATTATCCCGCAGTAGGTTGCCATTGCTTTCTGCGGTAGACTGGTTGCCGACCAAGGCTATAGAACCCAATCTATCCTGCTATTTAACCCATAACTGGAAGGAAGAGACGGATTAATACCTTTCCCAAGGGTATTTGCGCGTAAGTGAATACAATGGATTTAGCTGGAATTCGAACTCGACTCCCCGGCTTCTCGTTCCGAGCCGATATCCACTGTACCACAAAACACAGTAGATGTTGGAAAATGGGCAAGAGAAGGACGGGTACATTAGTGTAAATAGCTGCATGAGAGGAAAGTGTAAAGTGAGAAAAAAGAAAGGAATCAAGGCGATAAGAGATGACGATGTTGCATTTAAACTCTTGGAGATTATAGCTATCAGGAAAATAATAATACGGAAGGGAGTTCCACAGGGGAAGTGCGAGAGAAGAAGCTGAGAGAATAGAAGTTGTGGCTACACTTGATTGTTTTCACAGTAAAAGAGTGGGACCTTGTTGCCAGTCTAGTAGCTCGAGTAAATTTACTTAAAGGGTCACCAAGCAGCTAAGCTCCTTGGTGCAGAAGCCGTACCTTTGGCTAGTTGCCTTTGTTTAGCGATATATCAACCTCTATGTCGACATCTAAATATTTTGCTCGATTTATTTTTTTCGGCCGGGGAGGATTAATACTGTTTTCACTGATACAAGTTTTACTAATTAGTCTATAGCCGGGGGGTAGAAGAAAGGTGGATTCATACCTTTTCCAAGAGTATTTGTGCATAAGTGAATATAACGAACCCAACTGGAATTGGAACTCAGCTCTCCGGTCAACAGTTCTGAATTATTATTCATTACACCAACTTCACATGCAGGCTTACAGTACCTGGTATTCACAAGCAATCACCCATCTCGGTACAGACTAGGAGCGACGTTGCTTAACTTAGGTAACCGTATGCGAAACGGTGTTTCAATGTGATGAGGCCGTAAGCCTAATATCCTTCTCCCACAGCTATAGGTAAATAATAGCTCAGGCTGGGTCCTATAGCTTTGGTTGGCGGTTAATTTAGAAGAAGGAAAACATTGAATTCAAGCTTGCTTGAGAAGGGTTTGGCCCCGTAAGACTATTTTGCCCAAGTAACACCACTTCTACTGCACCAGCGATGTCCCTACGAACTTAATAGATTACGGATTAATGATTGATGAATTACGGATTAATGATTGATGAATTACGGATTAATGATTATTAGACTACGGATCTTGTGATCGCGAATCCTGGAGAAAGAAATGGCTGAAATTTCTGGGACATTTAATTAAGAAGTAGGGTTTGGAAAATTTGACATACATAATACATATCGACGGCAAAGAGACAGGTAAAGACGGCCTGAAAATCATATGTAAATTGATAGTAGTTGGGTGGGGGGGAGATTAGCATTAATGAATGAGATAGAAGGTCGTGGAGAGCTATGATCGCCCAAGACCTGAAGCAACACAGTACATAGAAAAAGAAGAGTTCCGGATAATAGCAAAAGCAATGAAATAATATGTCTTAATGGGGATTCCGCTTGAAAAAATGACTTCTAATAATTATAATCTGTTACAGAATAACATAGATAGATAGATAGATAGATAGATAGATAGATAGATAGATAGATCTTGAAGGAAATGACATCGATAGATATATAGATAGATCTTGAAGTAAATGACATAGATAGATAGATAGATAGATAGATAGATAGATAGATAGATAGATAGATAGATAGATAGACAGATCTTGAAGGAAATGACATAGATAGATAGATAGATAGATAGATAGATAGATAGATAGATAGATAGATAGATAGATAGATAGATATTGAAGGAAATGACATAGATAGATAGATAGATAGATAGATAGATAGATAGATAGATAGATAGATATTGAAGGAAATGACAGATAGATAGATAGATAGATAGATAGATAGATAGATAGATAGATAGATAGATAGATAGATAGATGAAGGAAATGACAGACAGATAGATAGATAGATAGATAGATAGATAGATAGATAGATAGATAGATAGATAGATCTTGAAGGAAATGACATCGATAGATATATAGATAGATCTTGAAGTAAATGACATAGATAGATAGATAGATAGATAGATAGATAGATAGATAGATAGATAGATAGATAGATAGATAGATAGACAGATCTTGAAGGAAATGACATAGATAGATAGATAGATAGATAGATAGATAGATAGATAGATATTGAAGGAAATGACATAGATAGATAGATAGATAGATAGATAGATAGATAGATAGATAGATAGATAGATAGATAGATAGATATTGAAGGAAATGACATAGATAGATAGATAGATAGATAGATAGATAGATAGATAGATAGATAGATAGATAGATAGATAGATATTGAAGGAAATGACATAGATAGATAGATAGATAGATAGATAGATATTGAAGGAAATGACAGATAGATAGATAGATAGATATTGAAGGAAATGACAGATAGATAGATAGATAGATAGATAGATAGATAGATATTGAAGGAAATGACAGATAGATAGATAGATAGATATTGAAGGAAATGACAGATAGATAGATAGATAGATAGATAGATAGATAGATAGATAGATAGAAGGAAATGATAGATAGATAGATAGATAGATAGATAGATAGATAGATAGATAGATAGATAGATAGATAGATATTGAAGGAAAGGAAATGACAGATAGATAGATAGATAGATAGATAGATAGATAGATAGATAGATAGATAGATAGATAGATAGATAGATTATTGAAGGAAATGACAGATAGATATTGAAGGAAATGACAGATAGATAGATAGATAGATAGATAGATAGATCTTGAAGGAAATGACATCGATAGATAGATAGATAGATAGATAGATAGATAGATAGATAGATAGATAGATAGATCTTGAAGGAAATGACATCGATAGATCTTGAAGGAAATGACATCGATAGATAGATCTTGAAGGAAATGACATCGATAGATAGATCTTGAAGGAAATGACATCGATAGATAGATCGTGAAGGAAATGACATCGATAGATAGATAGATAGATCTTGAAGGAAATGACATCGATAGATAGATAGATAGATAGATAGATAGATAGATAGATAGATAGATAGATAGATAGATCTTGAAGGAAATGACATAGATAGATAGATAGATAGATAGATAGATAGATAGATAGATAGATAGATAGATAGATAGATATGAATAAACTATGAATACAGATTATTATTGCTTTTAAATAACATCCTATAATTATTCCAGATATATTCAAAAGCATCAAAAATCTGTATCCCTCAATGTTTACCTGAAGAATAAATACCGATGGGATACACATTTGGAAACGTCCAATATCCTTATGAGTTCAGTAATCCGAGCAGGAAAAATATTTTTATCATATACTGGGCGCGATGGATAAATTGTCATCTAAATTACGCTAAAATGAAAATACCACTTACATCTTATTTTAACTGATAAATGTACCAACATTACACAAAAATAATTTGAAATACTAAAGAGTAAATCTATTCAATAAAATCACCATTGGCATCAACCACAGCCTCTAGACGATTTTGGAATTTCCTACATTTCTTCTGGACGGTCTCCTTGTTTAAGATGGTGAATGCTGCCATAATTCTTACCTTCAGTTCATCTTTGGTCTTTTTTTGGTCTCTCACTCAATTGTGCCCCACACATAGTAATTAAAGGGTTGCAGTCTGAGGAGTTAAGTGGCCAAATGTAAGGGGTGATGTGGTCGCAGAAATTGTTTGGATAGTCTTCTTGAAGATGAAGGAAAAACTCGAAGCAACAGAAATGTGTTTCTACAGAAGGATGCTGGGGATACCGTGGCCCGAAAATTTGAGCAACAACGAGATTTTGGAGAGAATAGAAACGAAAAGGAAACTTATACTTAACATCAATAAGAGATAGCTGAAGCCTCTGGGATACAGAATGGGGAAGAAGTCTTGAGAAATCTGATACTCACCGGATAAAGGGAAGGAAGGAGACAGGAGACAGCAATGTGTGACATACTTGATGGACTTAAGCAAATGGGTGGCAGAGCAGTGTTGTAATGGGAGAAATACCAAGACAACACGCATTAAGAGCTACAATGGGTAGGAAGATGTTCAGGGACATGATCGCCTACGTCCTGACGAGAAACGATACATAAAAGAAAACGTACAGTGTGTTATTGAGAAATAAAACTCTTTTTTTTTCTGATAGCGCTGATTGATCGGCCAAAAATGTCAAAGTGCAAAGTATCTCATATATTTTCAATATAAATATCTACATGTGCGTAGTAGGGGGTCTGCGCTTCTTTAACTTTAGAGTTGACAAAAATCGAAAAAAAATAAACTTTTATAGAAGAATGTTTATTTATGGTGTTTTGTTTCGATTATATTATTATTAACTCACTCTCTCTCTCTCTCTCTCGCTTTCCCCCTCTATATAAAAATAAATGATTTGTTTGAACATATTTTTTTTATTGATACTCGTATTTAAGTAGCTATTCTGTTTATAATCAAACAGTATTACATACTAATTTCTACCGGCCTGATTATTTACGATAAATTTTTGTTACGAAAATGTGTACCACCCGGCAGGATTCGAAAATGCGACCCCTATCCACATAGGGAAAGCCACAGTAGGATCTGGTGCGTCTTAGACCTCTCGACCACGAATGGCACACATTTTTGGACCAAAAATTCATCGTAAATAATCAGGCTGGTAGAAATAAATATATAATACTGTTTGATTATAAACAGAATAGCTACTTAAATACGAGTATCGATCAAAAAAAAATGTTCATGCAAATCATTTCAAATTGTCGGTTGTTTATAACTAGTTTCGTTAATCTTCGTAAATTTCTGTAATATATACATATATATATATATATATATACGAAATGAGGAATCAGGACCACGTTAGGTATCGTCAGGTGGTTTACTGTCTTCCGTTGCTATATATATATATATATATATGTGTGTGTGTGTGTGTGTGTGTGTGTGTGTGTGTGTGTGTGTGCTTTTTTTCTCACTCTCCCAACTATTTCTAATATACCCATCTCTTACCTGTTTCGTGTCATCTGACAGATGCGTCATGAATTGGCGCTATCAAGCATGCAACATGAATTTTATTTCATCTGACAAACAATTGCAATTCATTTAACACCTGAGAGTCGTTGAAGCAATACATACGCGACACACATAGCAGTATTTTGTTTCTCCAAGACAATAGATCCTGATAATGCCAATTCCACGCCACGTTAGTTTTCAATACATATTTTCATTCTCCTAGATCAGATGACGTACCAACACTAAAGAGACCAGTCTGATTTATTATTTCTTCTTCTTCTTCTTCTTCTTCTTCTTCTTCTTCTTCTTCTTTATGTCTAGTCCTTTCGGGACGTAGGCGATCAGGACCTTCCACGTCTCCCTATCCCTGGTGGTTCGTAGCACGCTTTCTCATGTTGCACTAAGCAACCCCCGTTCTGCCATCCACCCTGTCAAGTACGTTACACGCTGTTTTACCCTGTCTCTCCTTCCCTCTATCTGGCCTGTTAGTATCAGGTTCCCCAAGCTCTCCTTCCTTATTGCATGTCCCAGGAACTTTAGCTGTCTCTTTCTGATTAATCAATATTAATTTCCTTTTCTTTTCCATCCTTTCGAAAACCTCATCATTGCTTACGTGCTCGATCTATGATATCCGCAGCATCCTTCTGTAGAACCACATTTCAGTTGCTTCAAGTTTTTCCTTCGTCTTCGATGATATTGTCCAGCATTCACTGCCATCACTTTTCTTTCTCCTACACTGGTTGCCCTACCAAGGCTAAAGATGCCAGGCTCTCCTTTTATTTTACAGATTATCAATAATCAAATTTCTTTCTTTTAGATAAGGTTGCTTTACTATGGCTAAAGTGATCAGTCTGTTCTATTATTTACAGATTTTTTAATTATTCGGTTTTCTTTTCTGTTGGACCGGTTGCCCCACGCAACTCTCGTTCTGACATTCACCTCAGGCCAGTCAAGTACGTTACTCACTGTTTTTCCCTGTCTTTTCTTCCCTCTGTCTGGCCTGTTAGTATCAGGTTCTCCAAGCCGTCCTTCCTCATTGTATGTCCTAGGGACTTTACCTGTCTCTTCCTGATGCTCTGCATTAATTTCCTTTTCGTTTTCGTCCTTTCCAAAGCCTAATCATTGCTCACATGCTCGATCCATGATATTCTCAGCATTCTTCTGTAGAACCACATTTCAGTTGCTTCAGATTTTTCCTTCATCTTCGATGATATTGTCCAACATTCACTACCATATTGAAGAACAGATATCACATAACAATCCAGTACTCTCTTCCCTGTTTCTAGCGAATTTTTCCTGTCTCTTAATACACTGCTCAGCTTCTGGAATGCGTCCTTCGCCATGCCAATTCGCCTTCGGATATCTATGTCACACTTTCTGTCTTCTGTTAGAACACTTCCCAGGTATTTAAATTTTCGTAACTGCTTGATTTTAGTATCCCCCCACTTGTATTTGGCATTTTAAACTGCTCTTTTTGCTGGTGACCATGTATTCGGTTTCTTGCAGTTTATTTGTAGTCCTTTCTTGTCACTCTCTTCAGCTACTTTCTGTAGGAGGTCTTGTAGTTTCTTTTCCGTGTCTGCTATCAGCACTGTATCATCTGCGTACCTTATGTTGTTCAAATTGTGGCCTCCGATGACAAATCCAGGCATAACATCTAGGGTCCTCAAAATAGTCTCGCTGTACAAGTTGAATAGATCACAAAATTTAATAAAAGCTGTAATAATTACAGATATTGAACTCACAAACTGTTAAGGAATAAAATATATTTTAACCAGCGCTTAATGTGTCTCTTGACTCAAATAATGGAAACGGATGTTTCTTACGTAGAGGAATTAAATCGAGAAATAAAGTATATTGATTAAGAACCTTTAGTATTTGTCCCGAATAACGAAAAATATTGAAAATATATTTTTAAATCTTCTACTTTCTTAGTTCTTGAAGGAACTTTCGACTATCGTGATGAACGCGTATTTTCTCAGAGCGGCCCTGTGCCTTGAGCGTCTCTTAGAACTTAAGCTCAACACAGACCTTAAGTGAAATTCGTCCATACGATCCATCGCTAAAAATGAAAAAGTCTAACATAGAATATTGCTTAGGCATTTATTCTCTTGACAATTATTTTTTTACTTTAATTTCCAATATTTTTCTTACCATTCATATGTATTAATTTTTTTTTCATTTATTTCCTCGATAGGATGCGTTTCCATCATCCCAGGACAGACCTAGTTCTTTTTCCCTATCAACGTCTAGCTAATTCCGTAGTTGGTTAATTCAGTTATATAATATTCAGTTATAAAATATAGCGTTAACTGCATTTTCATTTTGCTTATTTCTCGATTCTGCTTCTCTGTTTTTATGTCACGGCTGCTGATTTTGCTTATATTATTACATAATAGGTTCTCGGTCGACTGGTTGGGGTACCCACATAGTCCAGTGAACTGTAAATGACTTTATTTAGACTCGAACGACCAGTATTTTATGATTGAGTTGCCAATAAAATCGAGATGAGTATCGAAGCTATTACCCACTTTTCGTAAATTGAGGATAAAGGAAATTAAATAAAATAAAGCAAACAACTAAATACGAACTTTCGGAATTAAGTGATACTCGGCTAAATGTTAGGGGTTTCCGAGTGTAGAGTCGGAGGGAGATGGCATTCTCGCTGGTCGTTGTTAAAAGAATTATCGTCGTCGTCGTCCTGCAGCCTTGATAGAACTCACTACACCCCTCCAGTATTCCTTGTTCATTTGGAACCCTGTCGCAATTTGTAGCGAAATTCATAATCTTGTCAAATAGCTGAATACTTGATGCTTCGCCAGGGCTACCAAGGGTGTTTTTATTGTGACACCAACACTGGATGGGTTGCTTTCAGACACTATCCCGGTATTTAACCCATAACTGGAGGGAAGTGACGAATTAATACCTTTCCTAAGGGTACCAGTGCTTAAGTAAATGCAGGGTACTCAACTGGAATTCGAACTCGGCTCACCGATTTCTCTTTCCAAGCCGACATCACAAAGCACATCCGTCACTGAACGCTTACAGCGCCTGGACTTCCCCAAGCGGTCACCCATCTAAGTACTGACCAGGCTCACGTTGCTTAACTTCGGTGATCGAACGAGAACCGGTGTATTCAACGCGATATGCCGTAACAGAATTATAGAAGTAGCAGTTAAGACGTCCTAAGTATTACTTACCTACTAACTAAACAGATCCATAAATAAATAAAGAGATCTGAAGATACAATATAGAGTAAACAACATGAAAACAAAGATCCATGCTACTCTGTCTCAATGGTTCAAGCAGGTTGTAGTGTTATAATGGTATGGGAAATATTTTCTTGGTTTGGTTCACTGTCGAGCTATACCATTTTTCTTGCCAGAATCTTGCTTTGAATATTGCTGCCACATCTGGACTGGTACTCCTGCTCTATATTTAGAGATTTTTGATAAAATCCTAAGAAGAATCTGCAATATTATTGATCCTAACCTGGTATCACGTCTTCAGTTACTTTCCCTATCACTGTAATGTATTCTCCCTGTGTTTTTTTCTATAAAAACTTTCATGGTAATTGTTCTGATGAACTTTCCTCTATAGTACTTACTTTAAACTCAGTACTAGATTGGCGACAATGTTTCGTCGTTTTACAGTTGAAATGGCTGAATGTAACCGTAAGTTTTATTTTAACAGTTTCTTCTATCGCTCTTGTCGCTTGTGGAACTCTCTTCCGGTTTCTTGCTTCCAAGTTAAATTTGATCTCTAAAAAATTTAAATATGATGTCAATCGTTATCTTCTGTCTTCTTAATTGCTTATTCTATTGTCTTCTCTCCTAAATAGTGTGTGTTTGCTCATATTCTCTAATTATTAAAATACACCTTAAAGTGCCGAATCCAGGTGCGTCGTCAGTGTTGTTGCTCCCATGTCATTAGAAGTTTCGGGTCTCAATAAACAACAGACTTCTTCGATAGGCAACCCAACCGAATATGATCAGTATTCGGCTCGCACCCAGAAAGAAAAAAAAAATTGCTACTAGCTTTAGGACGTGCATTATATAAGTTCCCCAGGAAAGGTAATTAATCAAGGCTTCACTTGGGCTATTCAATGTTATAGATCGGGTATGCTTGGTTGTACTGGTATTCCTACATACGGCCAAGACGGGGTGTCTTTTTGAAGAAAAGAAAATAAACCAATATATATATATATATATATATATATATATATATATATCAGATCAAATGGTAGCTTCCCCTATGTAAATAGGGGTCGCAGGTTCGAATCCTGCTGGATAGCACACATTTTCGTAATAAAATTTATCGTAAAATAATCAGGCCGGTAGATATAAATATAAAATACTGTTTAATTAAAAACAGAATATCTACTTAAATACGAGTATCGGTAAAAATAATTTTCAAAATAATTCATTACAAATACATATATATATATATATATATATATATATATATATATATATAAAATAAAATAAACGGCTTTATAATATTGGCTCGTCTTACGACTTTCCTTTCTCTTCCTCCAATTTTTAACTTCTTTATTATGTCTTTTGTTCGGTCTTTCTCTTTTATAACTTTTCTTTTTATTCTTATTTTCTAACTATATCTTACGAGATATTTACAACACTCAATAATCCAATTGCGTCTTAGTAGCTTTATTGCCTTGCTTGGGGGAAAATAATTAAAAACAATAGACTGGAAATTGAAGATCGTTTAAATGGCCCAATCTAGATATAGTGACTTACCCCGTGCATCAATTTTTTATTGCAGAATAACGTACAGTGTCAAAAATAAAAGCTAGTAAATTAGTTCATGGAATGCAGCCATGAGATTTTTGCTTCAGAGTGGCTTTCACAGTCACCTTAATCCTTTCCCTGACAGCCCTTGTATCAGGTTCTTTTCCCTTTCCACTCTACTCTCATGCAGATCTCTCCACGCCAGTCTTCTCATCCTTCTCTTAACCATTCTCTGACAACCCACTTAACTTGTTCCTCTTTCTCATCACTCACCTCTTATTTAACCCACTGCACACCAGTGGTAGTACCGCCACTGGTGTGCAGAGGGTTACAGTAAAAGAAAAGTCTGGCTACAGGGGATATTGAAATTGAAGAAAGAATAGAAGATAAATGGGATTCAAGAAAATAGAAGATGACAATTGACATTTCATTTAAATTTTTGGAGATTGTAGCTCTCAGAGAACCAATTAAATCGAAGAATGTTTCACAGGCTGGAAGTGCGAGAAAAGAAACTGTTCGGGTAGAAGTGGGATTGCATTTAACTATTTCAATGGTAAAAACGTGGGATTTGGATGCCAATCTAGTCGCGCGCTAAAAATCATGTGGCCTGTGCACCAGGGAAAAAAGTTGATCAAAATAGTTACCATGAAAATTATTTGTAAAAAAGACAGATGAAAGCTACGTCACGTCGGGTAGAAAGTCGAGATGCCAAGTCAGGACTGATTACATTGCAGATTATTTAAACTGAGACTGTTCTAAATGCGAAATGGGAGCAACTTTACTATAGTTGATCCGAAGCTAGCCTTACTATAATTGATCCTATGGTGGCTTTGCTATAGTTGATCCAACGCTGACATTACTATAGTTGATCCTACCCTGGTTTTACTATAGTTGCTCCTGTCAACATCAGCCTTAGGATAATATGTGCGGTGGAAAGGGAGAAGCTTTCGCATTTTGACATCCATTCGCTTCACGTTATCTACGGTCCAATTAAAGGTGTTGAAATTATATTGTACAACAGGAACAGATATAAACCTAATAAAGTTACCAGTGAATGTATATTATGACACAGCAATTATTAAATACTAAATACAAAATTGAAATGCCTTCTATCAGCATGTCTCCGCTGCTAATTTCCCCACTATGACTCACTGGACCTTCTCGGACTACTTTTCAACTGAAATGAACTAGAAATATTATATTGAATCAATTCTTAGATCTGCTGCTATGAAAATGAATTCACTGTTATACTAGATCATTTTTTCATCAGAATCTATCTTGCATATTTATAAGTCTACCATTCGTCCTTGCTTCGAATATTGTTGCCATATTACAGGTATTATTATATCGTGGATATAGTAATGCCTATAATGAAGGAAGGCAAAATATTACTTCTAGCCTAGCATCACCATTAACGTAATAGTTGGGGATCACTTGGGATCACCGGTACCGTAAGCAATCTCCTACAATCCAAAAATACATTTCGGCTTTCTTTTAACAAAAGTTAGATTAATCAAAAATAATATATTTCTGTTATATTCTGTGGGTTGATGATCAATCCTGATATAGTAAGGCCAGCGTAGAATCAATTATAGTAAGGCTAGCGTAAAAGCTACTATAATAAGGCCAGCTTGAATCAATTATAGTAAGGCTAGCGTAAAAGCAACTATAATAAGACCAGCGTAGAAACAATTATAGTAAGGCCAGCGTAGAATTAATTATAGTAAGGCGAGCATATAATCAATTATAGTAAGGGTAGCGTAGAATTAATTATAGTAAGGCTAGCGTAGAAGAAACTATAATAAGACCACCGTAGGATCAATTATTTAAAGTCAGCGTAAAAACAACTATAATAAGGCCAGCTTAGAATCAATTATAGTAAGTCCGGTGTAGAAGCAACTATAATATAGCCAGCGTAGAAACAATTATAATAAGGCTAGCGTAGATGCACCTATAATAAGGCCAGCGTAGAATCAATTATAGTAAGGTTCCCACATGGGTGCTTCCCTGAACATTTTTACCTTGAACACTTCACGTTAATAGTTAATCATTATATATCTTCCTTATACCCAGAGTCTGTAATTTCTATCACTTTCTTTTTTATTCATATCATATGCTTCATTCATCATTACTATTTTGATGTCACCCTTCTTTTTTGAGTGGACCTCGAAACCTTTTTACTGGGTAAAACTTGTTTAAGAAAAAAACACGATTATAACACTTCTACAATTGGCATCCCTGTTACATATTGAAAATAACGAAGACACACACTATCAGTAACTAAGAAGAAAAATGCAAGCGTTACTGGTAAAAGAACATTACCAGTAAAATTCACTTTTATTTCAAACAAAAGTCATTAAATGTATTTTCAACATTCACTAGCTTTTCTCAGAGTCAAAAAGAAAACATATAATACATTTCTACACTTAAAATGAAAAATACGTTCTTCTTATTTTCGAAATTGTCTTTATTTTTTTTATTATAAATGGTTGGGTAAATATCTATACCTGTGGTAGGTACGTCCAAGGCCACCTATATAAATATTAAAAATTCCAAGACGTTTACTGAAAATTAGTGGAACATGAAAGTGGCCATGTGGCGAGTACAAAATAAGAATAAATTTCTTTTCTTTACTGTTTGCAAATTTGCGAGACAGTGTGAAAATATTAATTTATCAACGAAAAAAGAGCAATTTGCAGGAGACAACAAATTCAATTTTCAATGGCCGATATCATGTTTCTTTCCGCCCAAAAATGAGTTTACGTTGGGAACCGACCACGTGATCCGAGTTGGCTGCATATTTCACGTTTTTCAGTCGGTCAATCAGAGAGAGAGGGAAGGAAGCCGAGAACACTCAACCCAGCATAATGTAGCAAGAAAAATAATCAGGCCGCCCCCAGCAACCTATATTCGCACCCTCTCACTTTCTCGTGCTGTTTTCTTTATCGCTTCTTTTCCTTCTCATGTACATGCCATCTACAACAGAAAGCGAAGAACAAGACATTGTTACTACCCTGTTGATACGTCACATCGAAAACATGGACTTATATCTTTATCTGCACAAATCTAATTTCACTACAACAAACGAATTCTTAATCCTGTAAACTTCTCACTACACTTTCTCTCAGAAAATTTCGATTGATAATTTCACTTCCTACAAATTGGATGTTATTTTGCTCTATAAATAAATTTTCATTTATTTATACAAATGAAACAGTTTTATCTTTCTTACCTTTTGATAATCTTAAATTGTGGGAAGTTTGGTTATGTTTGACACAAGGTCAATTTAATAAATATAATCGACATCGTTAGCCAGTTGAAGTGTTTAAATCAACCTTGAATAGAAAAGGGTTAAAGGAATTGGAAATCTGGGGAAGACACTTCGACGACAGTCAGTCAGTTAAGCGCCATACGTGATACACGCTTTGGGCGATCATGTCTCGAAAGAGACATGACTGACTGGGCAGAAGATTATCCCGCAGTAGGTTGCCATTGCTTTCTGCGGTAGACTGGTTGCCAGCCAAGGCTATAGAACCCAATCTGTCCTATTATTTAACCCATAACTGGAGGGAAGAGACGGATTAATACCTTTCCCAAGGGTATTTGTGCGTAAATGAATGCAAGGAATTCAACTAGAATTCGAACTCGGCTCCCCGAGTTGTCGTTCCGAGCCGATATCCACTGCACCACAACGCACATGCATGACTAATAAAAGTAAATTGTAATTCCTTCTACCACTCATGACCTCTATCTAACCTCTATTGAGTATATTTTTACCATATAAAGGTGAGATAAACCTCTCCTTCCGAATTGCGTGCCTTTTTATCATGCCAATATATTTTTCTTCTCCTATCAAGATCTGTTGATTTCTTTTAACGGCATTTGTTATGTCTTGATAATGCATATTAAATCGATACGTTTCAGTCACTGACATAGAATAATGAAATGGTCACAATACTGCAATTCAAATATTGAATAATCTAGTTTTCATATTTTGTTTATCTTGTGCCAATCAGTAAACATTTAATTTATCGGGTGACTGACTGCACTCACTGATGCTTGTTGTTTAGTCACTGTTTTTGTTTAATTGTATTTGCAATGGCCATATCAGATATTTGAACGCAGGAAAGATTTTCAATAATCATTGACCGAGCAGTTAATGTTACTGTCAGTTGAAATGCTAGCTCTGATATAGATGATGTTAAGCGAGCCTTACTATAGCTGCTTCTATGCTAGCCTTGCTATTGTTGAGCCTATGCTTACTTTATTATAGTTGATCCGACGCTAGCCTTACTATAATTGATCCTACGATGGCCTTGCTATAGTTGATCCAATGCTGGTTTTACTATAGTTGCTCCTATCAACATCAGCCTTAGAATAATATATGCGGTGGAAAAGGAGAAGCTTTATTCGCTTAACGTCATGGATCAATTAAGGATGTTGAAATTATAAATTGGCACTACAGGAAAAGCTGAAGTCTTGATGGCTGACATTCTGTTTTGTGAATTCAATTCGGTATTCAATATCAGACACACATGCCAGTATTTGTTGTTTTTATTATCATTATTGTTGTTGTTGTTGTTGTTATTGTTGTTGTTGTTTTAAATAATATTATTATACCGGTTGTTGTTGCCATTATTATTATTGTTGCTGTTATTATTATTATTATTGTTGTTGTTGTTGTTGTTGTTTTTGTTGTTGCTGTTGTTGTTGTTGTTTTTATTAATATTATTATACTAGTTGTTATTGTCATTATTATTATTGTTGCTGTTATTATTATTGTTGTTGTTGATGTTGTTATATTATGTTGTTGTTGTGGTTATATTATTATACTGGTTATTGTTGCCATTATTATTATTGTTGCTGTTATTATTATTATTGTTGTTTTTATTAATGTTATACTGGTTGCTGTTGCCATTACTATTATTGTTGCTGTTATTATTATTATTATTATTATTATTATTATTATTATTATGTTGTTGTTGTTGTTGTTTTTATTAATACTGGTTGTTGTTGCCATTATTATTATTATTGTTGTTGTTGCGTTATTCTTATTAACAAATAGAATTGTCCATTTTTGCCTGAACTTCTAAGATTGAGCGTTATCATTATTTACAATATTTACATTTAGAGTATTGTTCTCATCTTTGCTGTTTTTATCACAACGTTCCGGTCGTTGTGCCCTCCGGATCTCATCAGGAAATACTAAATAACCCTTTATTTAATCCGCGGAAGTAGAAAGTTCTCGCTCCACCGAGCATGTCAAGGGATATCTCGTCTAATTCCTATTTTTAGTAGTGCTCAATTATTGTTCACCGTCTTTCCACTGAGTCCAGGTACATATTACCTGGACCAGGGATTGAACTCACAATTACTATGCCGCCAAATTCACAAATCAACGCTTTAACCTACAAGGCTATTTTCAGTATGAAATCCCTGTAGGTTACCCGGATTGATATACACCTGATGAAAGCCTAAAGGCACAACGACCGAAACGCTATAATAAGAGCAACAAAGTTTAGGATAAGAGTCCGAATGTAAATTTTGAAAATAAAATTGTTCATGTATTTAATTTTCACGAAAGTTTTCTCATCTAGTCCTCATCGGATCATGTTGTATCTTTAAAAGAACCAGACTAGATTAAAAATAGAGTATTCCCGCCATATTTATCTGAGGCTGCCCAATCCTGACTTTTCAGATTGGATAAAATTCAAAATTGTTTACGCGGTCTTGTTATGGATTGACTATTTTCCACTATACAATCTCTTTCCCCACAAACACAAAGTTGCATACTTTTCGCTATTATATATCTATGTCTAAGACAAAAAAAATGTTATTTTCTTTTCCCTATAAAAAAAAAAGTACGTTATTTTAATGATGACGTAAATAGTTTGAAATAATTCTTTTAATGATACAAAATTACTGGATTGAATTAAATGTTGAAGCTGCTCCTTTATAATTATTAAATTATGTATTCGATGAAAGGTTTCTTGTTAAATATTCCTTGCCAAAACTGTAAACTTTATCTGGCAAAATAATTCGATAAATCCCACAAAAATTTCAGGCGGGGATCGAATTTATTGCTAATTTCTTTTGAGACATGTCAATGAATAAAGTTTATACAATATTCAAACTTATTCAACGATGTATGGAGATACGCTTTATTAACTGTTCGGAATATATTCGTGGGTTCGTAATTTGATATGGACACTGAACAGGATACGAAGTAAGTTTTTCTGGCTATGTTTCAAGGTTTGTTAAAGACTGACGTAATCGTTTGTTCACTCACTAAATGCACGCTGTTTATTCGAGTGGGCAGGAGGAAAGTGGTGGCTGCAATGTATAGATGGTTTCTGTATAGTTGCTTAGCTAACCGTATTTGACGACCATGACAACCAATAGTTATATACTTTCTTTACTATTTGCAACACCCGTTCTTTATTAAAAAGGAAAAAGACTGAACTAACAATGAACTCTAAGTACAATGATATTTGATAGTGGTTATTCGATTTCTCATGAAATAAAAGATGTGGGTAGGTACAGCCTGAATAATGAATCAATAGAGCCAGAATATTTCATTATTTGTCCAAGATGACAGTTAGTCAGTTGACATACGTGATACACGCTTGGGTGATTTTGTCTCTTTCAAATCCATGACTGACTAGGCAGAAGATTTTTTTAGCAGTACACAGTAAAGTGTCGAAAATCCACACACGGAATACAGTTTACTTCTTTTTTTTTTCAAAAATTTAAATTTTTCGAAATAGGTAAATTCTTTTTCTATAAGTGTTGAGGAGCGCCCATTTTTACGCACTCAATGGACTTGTCCATGGTGTATTTATAATCCTGCCTACAGAGAACAAGGATGTCTGTAGTGTGTTGAAGAGTTGTTGTTGTTGTTGTTGTTGTTGTTGTTGTTGTTGTTGTTAGAGTTGCAGTGCTTGTCAGAGCAGTTGAACCGTTAGTCAGCAAGCATATAGACTTATTACCCGGACTTACTTCTTTGTATATATTTGACTCCTACTAACAAGTATTCCTGAATCTACTAACCGTGTACAGGTTGTATATCTTTTGTTCAATATACTTACATTTTTCCTCTCATATCTGTTTTGTGTTATTATTATATTGTGTGGTTTTCTAAACAAGAATCCACAACAATAAGTTTTTCGATTTATATTTTAAATCTTATTTTTATAGCTCTTTCAAATATGTCTTATTTTGTCAGCTCAAATTTGCTTAAAGTGGGCGCTTTAGCATTCCTATCATAGGACTTATGTTCAAACCTATCCATAATCGCTTTGTCAATGAACATGTTTTATTGATGATGTTAGCCTGGGGAGACGGTTCGAATGCGGCTGATGTGGATTGAAACAGATGAGATCGGGCTGTCCGATGAATGGTCTGTCAAGGTCCGCCTTGATTATGCCAACGCGACTGATCAGTTTGGCCGTTGAGGTCATGTAGATCTTTGCCTATTCCGCCGTTGGGGATCTTCGGGTGTTGGTCGCGTTCCGTCTGGTCTTTCCTCTTTGATCCTACCGCCATGGGTGGCCCTACAGGAGTTGGAACGCTAGACGGCTTCGCTATTGGGATCACTGGGACAAGTTAGCTCTCTACCATGACAAGGAACGACCAGATATATTTTACACTGGACGTGTGAGTGAACAGTTTATAATCAAATATACCTCTCTGACTTATTATTATTTTAATGACAAAAATAGAGACGAATCAATAAATATGAAAAGAATAAAACCAATAAAAGTATAAACTTATCATTAAATACATGAGAGCATTTTTATTATTGCCGTTTCTAAAAATAAATATTTCAGAGATGAATTAATGGAACAAATTTACTACTGAACAAAAAAATAACGTTGCAACTCTAAACGTTTTTTCTGCAAATTTGATAAATTTAATAGATCTTAGATGTTTTACGGAGCAAATGTAAACACTCGGCTCCATTTACTAAAAAGTGCGAAAGGAAAAATTGCTGAACTTTAACTCAAAAAGTATGTGTCGACCTGGCTTCCCTATAGATACTTGTCCCTAGAAAGTTTGAATGGCGTAATTTTATATTATCAAAACATGACAGATTTTGTGTACTCCCTTTATTAATTGAATTATTTTAATTAATTTCGGTGAATTTCTTGTTTTTAAGACAAAATAGGTTCAATTACGCTGATTCCCAAAGAATAAATATGGTTGACATATCAAATACCTTTTATAAACAATTGTTTATCATCACCTACCTAGTTTGCTTATTGGCTTCCGGTCATATCACGTTAAAATAATGGATCCCGTACGATTACCGAAGTTAAATAACGTTGAGCCTGGTTAATACCAAGATGGGGTGACTGCTTGGAAATTTCAACGGACTGTAAGCTTGGATGTGTGAGTAGTATAATGGATAATGGCTCGCAATTGTTAATCGGAGAGCCGAGTTCCAATTCCAGTGGGTTCGTTATATTCACTATCACGCAACTACGTTTGGGAAAGTTATAAATACGCCTCTTCTCCTCACAGTTATAGGGCTAATTAGCAAAACTTCTATCACTGAACTCTTATTATCCCCCCCAAAATCTAAAAATATTTTCTGGTTTTAAATAACCCGCAAAAGGGTTGATAAGCCGTAGAAAACGAATCAGTCAATCAAAAAACAATACTCTGTGTTTTATTATCTACTAGCATCATAACCAGGCGTTGCCCGTGCAACTCAGAACATTTTAGTAGTAGGAGAAGATGCCAATGAGAGGAGTAGATAGAAATCATTTATAGCAAGTTGGAAAGGAGAGCTGACACTGTTAGTAACCATTTTCAGCATTAAGAAGAAGGCATTGAATGTTGCTGTAGTATTCGAACGGAGTATAAAGTGCTAAATTGCTTGGAACGCAATGTTTAAAATACTCACACATACATCAAATCTGTAAAAAAAAAAAAAAAAAAAAAAACTTAAATAATTAAATTAACCATTGGCACTTTTTTTTACATATTTTGTTTTTGTTTGAAAAAACACTTTTTTTAAATATTTTTTTGTTTCAAAATTACGGGGAAAAATATTCATATTTTTTTATTTTTTTTTTTGTTGACCAAATGAATTTTTAAAACGTTGGAATAAAAATTAAATATAAAGGCTCATTTTTTTTAAATAAAAAATATTTTAGTCGCATTTGACACGTGTGATTTGATTTCTGTGACGTAATTTAGCAACCATCTTAGATCTTAGATGTTTTACGGAGCAAATGTAAACACTCGGCTCCATTTACTAAAAAGTGCGAAAGGAAAAATTGCTGAACTTAAACTCAAAAAGTATGTGTCGACCTGGCTTCCCTGTAGATATGTGTCCCTAGAAAGTTTGAATGGCGTAGCTTAAAAATGTAGGCGTGCATAGGGAACAGTCACACACAGACTCACAGATTGCCTTTTATTTTATATATAGATTGTGACAACAGAATGTATTGGCAATGCTGCTGTTTTAAATAAGAGCTTTTATAAGGTGAGTAATAATTTCTGAAAACCTTTACTTATGTATAAGGTAGACATTACTATGTAGTGGTGCAGAACGCAGAAATCAGAGAGCCGAGTTCGAATTCTAGCTGAATTCGTTATATTTACTTACGTGCAATAACATTTGAAAGGTATTAATCGTTTCTCCTTCCAGCTATGGTTAAATAATAAGAAACATTAGGTGCTATAGCCTTGGTTGGCAATCAGTCTACTACAGAAAGTAATGGCAACCTACTGAGGGAAAAATCTTCTGCTCAGTCAGTCATGCCTCTTTCGTGACATGATCGCCCAAGCGTGTATCACGTATGGCACTTAATTGACTGATGTAGAATGCGGCCTTTCCTTTTTCCGTTTAAATTTTCGTTCAAAATTTCTCGTATTATGTAAAATAAAATACAGCATGGGGCGTATTTATATTTAACACGAAAATATGAGGCAATTTTTTTTTTAATCGTATCACCCCGAGCAAAGCGGTAACGCCACTGGTGTGCAGGGGGCTACGTAATAGTGAAAAGATTGGAAAAGAGAAAGCCGGAAACCACATCCTAAACAGGGAACAAGGGATGAGCCTCTTAACCTGTTCAATAGACATGGGTGGAGTGTGAACCGGGATTCTAACGAGATATTTCAGCATATATTTCAAGGAGTTGTGGAAAGTCATAATAACCAACGTCCTGAACGGACACTGCATTGTTTAAAACGATGAAGAATTCAATGAAAAAGGGAGATTTCTATCTTTCAGAAAGTAAAACTACAAAGGAACGTTGTTACATTATCAGATTTTCGTCTTTTTTTCTTTCTTTTTTTAACAGTGAGGTTCACTCTGTAAAAGGTCCGAGGGCCACTCGAGGCAGGGGTGTTACAGAGTAAGAGGTAGTTTATGCGGATAGGAAAGGAAGATAGCGGTTAACTCTAGACATATAGGGATTGGGGAAACCTCCTCTAGGGCAGTGGTTCCAAAACAGTGCGGTGTGCCTCATGAGTGCAGCGGAATAAGATAGCAGGTGAGGCAGACTTATTAAAAGACAATCAAAGATTTAGAAATAATTTCACAAAATTCATATGCCAAAATATGAGTTCAAAACTTAAAATACAAATGTATTATGATAGATTACTTGTAAATACATGCTTGAGTCCCAATATAAATAGTTATACATAATTATTAACCGATTATAACATTGTGATATTTTTGCATTATATCAAGTATTAAGAATATAGTGACTATGGTCTGCTAATTGGAGGAGAGAGTTATCAATGATAATGCTCTGGTTTCGAATACAAGTCTCTCTCTCTCTCTCTCTCTCTCTCTCTCTCTCTCAAGAAATATTATTATCAATATTTACATTTTGGAAATTGTACACATCTTTGTTGTTATCACAACGTTTCAGTGAGACTTAACTGGCAATCTAGTAACACGCTTAAATTCATATAGTCGAAGCTCTAAGAACAATTGCCAAGTTACAAATATTTATTTGTAGAAAAGATAGAGAGAAGTTACCTTACGTCGATGAGAAAGTGATTGAAGTCGAAATGTCAAGTCAGGATCGATTAAATTATTGACCCTTCCTTGAATACTGAATATCTCCCCTGTGGAGCTCCTTTCCAATTTCTTATTCCTCAATTTCAGCCTCTTTCTCATCATCGTGACGTGGGGATTCCCTCCGTCTTTTCTAAAAAAAGTTTTCATTGCAACTGCCCCGAGGATTTTTACATGGTGCCCCGACTACACGAATTTAAGCATGCTACTAGGATGGAAAATAGATATAATTGTTTTACTGTTGAACTAGCTAAATTAAATACCTCCCCTCATTTTCGATACCTAACTTTTAAATTAAAATTTGAAAATAAAATAGTTTTCTTGAAACTTTTATTTTAGTTTTAATTGAAAGCTAAATGGTTAAATTTACTATCTCCAGTAAGCAACATACTCTGGTGTATTTCAAACAGAAATTATGTTGATTAAAATCTAAAATTTTGAATTTTTAAAAAATTATTTCAATTTTGTTCGCCATTTCTGAGCGATCGACTCATTTGTAAATAAAAGTTAATACTCGGTTTTAAAAATCTTGCAAAAATAAAATATACATCTGTGACACGTTATTTTTGGAAAATTAACAAATTTAAAGTTAAATCTGATATACACAAGTATTACGTATTTATAGAATTAAATTTAGAATAAAACTATTTCTTCAACACAGTGTGTTGATTTTTCTGACCTCTTCCCCTATATTTGACATGTGATGACAGCCAGATAGATGCGATATGTATGGCGAAGTGTATGGCAACCAGAATTAACAAAATTGTGCAATTTTTATTCCTTTAAGAGAAAGAAGCTATGAAACGCATATCCTTTTAATGTACACATAGAAATTAACATACAAAAAAAGACTTCGAATACACAGAAAAATGTTTTAATTTATTTAAAAAATACGAAGACACAACGATTTGTATTAAACTTTTCAAATTTCGATTATTATATATAGTCTTCCTTTAATAAATTAAAAAACTATGGACAACAAATTTTTGAAGTATGTTTAAAATATTTTTAAAATTTTATAAATTATTATAATTTTTAGAAAAATGAAAACTCTTCTTTTAAAATTTTATTAGTAATCGAAATTTTCTTCAGACTGTAATGTTCTTAATATATATTTTTATTAAAACAATTAAAAGCCTATCAAATTAAATAATGCCATAGTTTTATTGTAGTTTTTATTTTTTATTAAGAGCAAATTTTCGAAAAAAAAAAGCCAAAATGTTTTAAAAAAAAAAAAAGCAGCTGATTTACTTTCTCCAATGTGTCCAGCGTTTAACTAATAAAAGCGATTTTCCAACAAAATTTAATTACTTCAAATTTCATGACTTTACGTTAAGTGGGGGGGCAGATGTAAAAAATACATATTTTTACTAAGACTTGCTTGAAATAATAATTTCAGAAATAATTTCATTCCTTTGTGAATAAGTTTTGATAGTTTTATTAAAATCCGACAATTATTTGATTTTTGCAAGAATTTCCAAATAAATGTTTTTCACCAGAAAAAAAACTGAGTAATGTAATATTACATTTTCTATTGTGAATTCTCGTAAAGATTTGGTTACTCGCAAACGAAAATCAAAACAAGATTCTTTACCGAAACTTCGAACGTGTTAGAAAGGATTAAAAGAAAATTAAATAATAAAAAAAATACTTTGATCTTTCCTCTTAATAATAACTTAAGCAGTCAGCCATACGTTAAACACGCTTGAGCGATCATGTCTCGAAAGAAGATTATCCTGCAGAAGATTATCCCGCAGTAGGTTGCCATTACTTTCTGCGGTAGACTAGTTGCCAGTCAAGGCTATGGAACCCAATCTGTACTGTTATTTAACCCAAAGCCGAAGAGAAGAGACGGATTAATACCTTTCCCAAGGGTAATTGAGCGTAAGTGAATGCAATGAATTCAACAGAAATTCGAACTCGACTCCCCGATTTCTAAACATTCTGATGAAAAAACTTCATTTCTATTAAGTATGGGGTCTTTTTCTTCATACGATACTGTTTTTTCAGCGATTTAATGGAGGTACCTAAGCTAAATGCAATCGCCTCTTTTACTCTAAAAGTTCATCTTCTCGCACTTCCCACATGTGGAATTCCTTTCCTATTTCTTGCTTCCCCGATAACTACAATCTTCAAAAATTTAAATACAGCGTCAATCGCCATCTTTTGTCCTGTTGAACTGTGTTCTTTTTTTTTTTTGTTTTGTCCTCAATTCTTCCCATTCTCAGTTTGTTTTTGCGTTATCTTTCATTTTCACTCATTATAACCCCTGCCGTCTAGTGGTATTATAGTGGGTTATCCGTTATAGTGATGTGTATTTGTGTTGAAACAGATTAGTTTGATTTGGCCTTGTCAGTAGATAGCCCACTATAAGAGGGATATAAAACAAGAAAATCAAATTGTATATAGAAACAACATTATATATATATATATATATATATATATATATATATATATATATATATATATATATATATATCAATTAAGTTTTTTTAAGTTTTTTTTACAAATAAAAGTAATGTCTTTTGGTTGGTACAATGGTCGTTAAAATGTTCATAGTTTGTTTATTTCTTTCGACAAATACATAGAAACACTTAACTGATTTTCGCAAACATGGCGGAAAGTACCTTTTTGTAATGATCACTCATCTCGAACCCGTAACAAATATATTGCAGCTATAGTGTTATAGTGGGTTATCCGTTATACTGATGTGTATGAGTGTGTTGAAATAGATTAGTTTGATTTGGCCTTGTTAGTAGATAGCCCACTATAAGACGGGTACAAAAAAAGAAAATCAAATTGTATACAGAAACAACAATTATATATATATATATATATATATATATATATATATATATATATATATATATATAATACAAATAAACTAGAATCCATAAGTTTACACTAATCAAAATAAACATAAATATTCGAAAAAATGTCAACAAACAGAACCTAAATCCGTCTAGATCCGACGAGAAATATATCGTCCGGTATTGGGGATGAAAAAAAAAGAAACCAACGGAACGAGAACAAACAGTCAAGCATCCGCAGGAAAGAAAAAAAAAACCAAGACGGAACCAAACACCAGAAAAAGTGCTCGACACGAAAGTACGAGAGTACGGAAGTAGAGCAAGAACACGAAAAATCCATAAGTGAGCCACAACCTACCGCGGTTTCACCCTACGGATCGTCAGGGATATATATATATATATATATATATATATATATATATATAACATAGTGATGATCCACGTATAATGTCTTGATATAACTCAACGCCCCTACTTTTTATTTATTTATTTTTTTTCAATTGGAGTAGATAGACTAAACTATCGCCCGATTCACACTCCACCCACATCTATTGTACAGGTGTAGAGGCTCATCCCTTGTTCCCTGTTCAGGGTGTGGTTTCCGGCTTTCTCTTTTTCAATCTTTTCACTTTTCTTTTTTTTTTCTTTTTCATTTTTTTTTCTCAATTGTATTAGAGAGACTAAACTATCGCCCGGTTCACACTCATCCACGTCTATTGTACAGGTGTAGAGGCTCATCCCTTGTTCCCTGTTCAGGATGTGGTTTCCGGCTTTATCTTTTCCAATCTTTTCACTTTTCTCTTTTTTTTTTTTTCGTTTTTTTTTTTTTCTCAGTTGGAGTAGATAGACTAAACTATCGCCCGGTTCACACTCCACCCACGTCTATTGTACAGGTGTAGAGGCTCATCCCTTGTTCCCTGTTCAGGATGTGGTTTCCGGCTTTCTCTTGTCCAGTCTTTTCACTTTTCTTTTTTTTCTTTTTCATTTGTTTTTTCTCAATTGGAGTAGATAGACTAAACTATCGCCCGATTCACACTCCACCCACATCTATTGTACAGGTGTAGAGGCTCATCCCTTGTTCCCTGTTCAGGGTGTGGTTTCCGGCTTTCTCTTTTTCAATCTTTTCACTTTTCTTTTTTTTTTTCTTTTTCATTTTTTTTTCTCAATTGGATTAGAGAGACTAAACTATCGCCCGGTTCACACTCATCCACATCTATTGTACAGGTGTAGAGTCTCATCCCTTGTTCCCTGTTCAGGATGTGGTTTCCGGCTTTATCTTTTCCAATCTTTTCACTTTTCTCTTTTTTTTTTTTTCCTTTTTTTTTTCTCAGTTGGAGTAGATAGACTAAACTATCGCCCGGTTCACACTCCACCCACGTCTATTGTACAGGTGTAGAGGCTCATCCCTTGTTCCCTGTTCAGGATGTGGTTTCCGGCTTTCTCTTGTCCAGTCTTTTCACTTTTCTTTTTTTTCTTTTTCATTTGTTTTTTCTCAATTGGAGTAGATAGACTAAACTATCGCCCGGTTCACACTCCACCCACGTCTATTGTACAGGTGTAGAGTCTCATCCCTTGTTCCCTGTTCAGGATGTAGTTTCCGGCTTTCTTTTTTCCAATCTTTTCACTTTTACGTAGCCCCCTGCACATTATCGCCTTGCTCGGGGTGATATGATTAAAAAAAAATGTATAGGAAAAACTACTAAAAAGTTGTAATTTTAAAAATGTATTTTTTGACAGTATTTGTTTATTTCTATTATTATATATATATATTTGATATTTCAGACCAGCCTCTGCCCTTCATCAGAAACAAATGATTTTAAAATTTAAATTAGAAACGTATTTCGCGAGAGCGTTCGTGGAGAGAGATTGTTTACATCACTTGACGCAGAAAGAGACAGATTTTTTTAATATTTGTAAACGTAAACCTATCTTTAATAATAACTTATAAATTTTGTTTTAGAGAAAAGTTTTTAATTGCATCTAAAAAATGTTTAGCTATTTATAAAGATTCAAAACACCTAAGTCCCTATTTAACCCTAGCTTGTGTGCATTTAATTTTAAAATCCAGTATTTTTCTTTCTTTCTGCGTGTGTGTGTAGAACTAAAATCGGAGTCTATTCGTAAACATTTGCAATTTTCTAAATGCGACCCCATTGATTGAAGTGAATATATATATATATATATATATATATATATATATATATATATATATATATATCAATTAAGGTTTTTACAAATAAAAGTAATTAATAATATAAAATAAAAGTCTTTTGTTTGATACAAGGTCGTGAAAATGTTCATAGTAATTTGTTGGAAAGAGTTTATGCGTACGCATGTATGTGTGAGTGTTTCTCTCAGTCTTTAGGTTACCATCCAATTATTAAATAGATTGGTGAACGATGAAGAAGGAGGTGAGAGAGAAAGAGAGAGGCAATAATAATACGATCACTTGACGTTTGTTGGGGGGGGGGGGGCGTGTTAATTATGCTTATATTTTCCCTCTGCGACCGTCTTCTTATCTTGTCTTTTTATTTCGTTTTCTGGGGCTCCAAACAGGTCATTTGGGAATTCACACCCGGATATAATTCTGGGATTCCCATTGAACAAACTTCGCGTCGGCTCGCAAAAAGGGTCCGTAAAAGGAATTTGTTTTGTTTTGTTTTTTTTTGGGGGGGGGGTTTTTTTTTTTTGGGGGGGGGGGGGGGTTATAATTAAAGATTATTTGAATTTTTCTTTTTTTTTATTTTTAGATTTTTCCTAGTTTGCTATTAGTCGAAAAACATTTCACATCTCGATGTGAAATTTTCGCGAGTTTTTGTGTGAAAAGTTTGTAAATTCCAGAAAATTCCCTTCTTTTTTTTTTCTAACAAAATCAATGAGTCAGATTTGAATTTTAAATTTAGAATTTGTTTTTACTTGAGGTGAAGAGAGATCGGTATTAAGCAAAATCCAATAACAGATTTTAAATTAAAAAATATATTCTTTTATTTTCTTATTGGTTACATGAATTATGTAATCATATATAGAAGATTGATGAGAAATAATTAAATTAATCCCGTTGGCAATTTAACGTATGCAGGTTATTGCTTTTGTTTCTCTCCTATAATTCAATTTTCTCATGAGATGCTCGTAAACTCACACAGACTTCCTCAAGCCATGGCGTCAATTTAATAAATCTAAAAACCTAATTTAGATACACAAAACCATTTTTCACGGTTAAAAAACATATTTTCTTCAGTGCAAGAAGCGCTTCATAGAAAAAAGTAGCAAATGGAAGCTGCATTTTCAAGGGACCCTCATTTCAATACGTTCATGTTTTCTGATGAGATCAGCATTTTAAGATCTGGCAATGTTACTGTTTTCACTTTTATGTAGCCCCCTGCACATTATCGCCTTGCTCGGGGTGATATGATTAAAAAAAAATGTATAGGAAAAACTACTAAAAAGTTGTAAGTTTAAAAATGTATTTTTTGACAGTATTTGTTTATTTCTATTATTATATATAAAAGCTAGGGTTACGCTGGACAACACAGATGTCGTAAGATTTGAAAAAATCAGTATTGTTGAAAAATGTCAAACAGGTGCAAAAAGAATGCACGACGGATTTAGAAATTTTGTTTCGACTGGTGAGGTTAACAAAGGTCAGTGCCTAGATTCAAAATTTGAACCGGAAGACAGCTGTCAGTGGTGCGGAAGTGACGTCAAGCTGACCGTTGTGAAGATACATTTTAGTAGTAATTGTCAGTTTTGAATTAGGAGTTTGATTTCAACAGTCGCCGAGACATGTTGAATTGAGAACACCTCGGAAAAAAGATCAGCCTTCTGGCTGGCGGGTTCTTGTTGGTGAAAGCACAAATCTGCGTTAAATATATTTAGTTGATGCAATAAAATTGTTTAAAATATTTGCATTAAATAACCCATAAGAAGTTGATATGTTTTTAAGCAAACAAATCAAATCAATCTATTCAATAGCTGTTAAGATATCGCATTGAGTTTGACATGTTGCCTTATTGACCAGCATATATAGTCAAGTTACCCAAAACACATGGCCTGAAATTTGCGTTCAATAATAAAATAAACTGTCGCCGCTCAGTGTTGATCTCAGTTGCCTATAGTTCGCTTTCAAAAATGTATGTATACATCAGGAAAAAATTGTCTTTCGTAGTTTTTAGACTTTTACCTTGGAGGGGACCGTAAAAGACGTTGTGCATCGCGGAAAACTAACTACCTTAGCGACCCTTGGACAAAATATTGAAAATGCATGCGCATCAATCCAACTGGACATTTTGGCCAACGTTGCCGAAGCAGTAATTCGCAGTGCTAATAAATGTCTGGATGATAAGAGCCACCATTTTGAATATCTTTTGTGATTGTAGAGTGCAAAAGTAACTTGTATGAATCACGTGATGTCTGAATCAATTTATTATTACAATATCTATACAAGTTTTCTTTTTCAAAAGAGTTTATTTTTTTTATCATTTCACCCCAAGCCAAGCAGGACCGCCACTGATGTGAAGATAGTTATATTGAGAGAAAAAAAAGGCAGATTAAGAGAGATGCTAAAAACAGGATAGGAGATTGATGAGAATATGGAAATTGTCGTTGAATTTAAACTTTTGGAAATTGTAGCTATCAGAGAAGCAAGTAAACAGAAGGAAATTCCAGAGACGAAAAGTGCGAGAAAAGAAAACATTAGAGTAGAAGTGTCGGTTACATTTAACTATTTCGACGGTGGAAACCTCATGATAATCTCGAAGCACGCGTAGATTCATGTGGACGGGGCACCAAAGAAAAAACCTCGTCAGAGCAAAAGTCATAAAAATATTTGTAAATAAGACACAGGGAAACCACATCATGTGGATGAGAAAATAACTGAATGCTAGCTACTAAGTTAAGATCAATTACCTTACTTAAGGCTAATACCTTGTCTGTTATATATATATATATATATATATATATATATATATATATATATATATATATAATCTAAATGAATAAAAGACGAAGAAAATAATTGCAACGTTCAAAACATTAATTTAAAACAGTGCGCAGTATAAAAATAGACCAATTAATATTTATTATAAATTACACTTTAGAACATGTACAAGCTACAAGCTACTACAAAATTGTACATTTTTTCGACATTAAAAGAACAGTGTCTCATTAGGTACTTATTAATGATGGTAATAAATGTTTTTAAAAGAAAATTTTTAAAAAACACTTTTTTGTTTGTTTGTTTTTTTGTTTTACTTTGTTTTTTTTGTGGGGGGATCTTTTTGTACGAAGTAAGAGGAAAACAAAAACATGTATAGCAATGTTTTACGTCAACACAAGATAATAATCATCTTTGAAAGTGGATGTCTTTATCTTAAGTTCCCTGTGACCTCTCTGAAGATGACTCATGTGAGCCGAAAGCTTAGAGCCAGCATAATAAAAAAATATCCAAATGTTGGACAATTTTTGCCTTTTTTTTTTTTCACCTATTTATTAAACATTATAGACATTCATTGTCTGTAATATTTAACAGTATATGCTTAGAAAATTATCTGCTGCCTCGATATATATATATATATATATATATATATATATATATATATATATATATATGAAGTCTAACCGTACTGATAAGCTGTGATACAGATCTATTTGCGGATGACTATATATGTATATATATATAGGATAGTTTTATACAAACTACTCAATGTAGGTACTATGTAATATTATACACATTTCAGAGCAAACACAAAATATGTCAAGAAAAAACAGTACTTATATTTTACCGTTATCTGCGATGTGAAGCTTCATGTGGACGTACAGTTGGTTAGTGCTACAGTATCACAATGCAAGGAAATTATAACAATTTCACTCTAAGTCAGGCAATAAAGCTACTAAACTTCTTCTATGTGTCAGGTTCTTTCAGGACGTAGGTGATCATGGCCTTCCCCGTTTCCCTATACCTGGTGGCTCTTAGCATGCTTTCTCCTGTTGCCCCACCCAAACCTTGTCCTGCCATCCACCTGGCCAGGCCCGTCAAGTATGTTACATGCTGCTCTCCCCTGTCTCTGTTTCCCTCTATCTGACCTGTGAGTATCAGATTCTCTAATCCCTCCGTCCTCATTACATGTCTCAGGAACTTTAGCGAGCTTTTTCTGAGGCTCAGTAATTATTTCGCTTCCACCCTTTCTAAAACCTCACCATTACTCACGTGCTCGATCCGTGATATGCGCAGCATCCTTCTGTATAACCATACTTCAGTTGCTTCAAGTTTTTCCTTCATCTTTGATGAAATTGTCCAACATTCACTTCATATTTCTAGGGTACATAATGAGGAAAAAGAATTGTAAAATTTGTGTCTCATAAGACAGATTGAAGGCAAGAGGAACAGAGAAAAACAACACATAAATTACCCAGGGCATTGAGATATTGGAAGATACCTTCCACAAGTTGAGCAAAGGATTAAGAAAATTTCGTTGGCAACAAAAAAAAGAGTAATGAGGTATTACTTAGCATTAATGCTAGGCAATCATCTCACTGATGAAGAAGACACTTGAAGAAACAGAAGTGTGGTTCTACAGTAGGATGTTAAGAATACCATGGACAGAACATTGACGCAAATTGAAACAAAAAGGAAATTTATATTTGACATAAGGAAGAGAACATAATCAGGAAAGAGGGCTTAGAAAAATTTATACTCACAGGACAGATTGCAAGCAAAGTGGATAGAGGAAAATAATGCATGACTTATCTAATGAGGTTGAGTAAATGGTTGTCGGAACAAGGTTTAATGAAAATAACAAAACAACAAAACTCATAACAGGAATTATAAAGCACAAGAAATGATCGCTAAATAAAGCACAAAAAAGAAGGTTCCAGAACTCGCGCTAATTTTATGAGGCTCTGATTTACTTCAATGTTTTTTTAATCATATCACCCCAAGCAAGGTCGTTTTACTGACACTGGTGTGCAGAGGGTTACATCAAACGAAAGTGATGAAAAAGAGGGACAAGTTATAGAGTATATCAGAAAGTAACTAATAGAAAGATGAAAATGCGATGAGAGTGGAGTGGACAGAGAAAAGAGCATGACGGAGAGGACGCGAATCAGTGAGATAAGCGATGACTATTGACCTTACATTTAAATTCTTGGAAATTGTAGCTGTCGGGGAAGGGAATTCCACAGGCGGGAAATGCGAGAAAAGAAGCTGAAGAGTAGAAGTTGAAGTTACATTTTATTGGTTTTACTGTAAAAGGGTGGTGTTAACTTAGCGGTGTTGAGTTGTCCTGCACCCGGTCGAAAAATAATCCAAATGAACGTTATTAATTTATTGACTTTAATAATATAGTCAGTCAGTCAAGTGCCATACGTGATATACGCTTTGGCGATCATGTCTCTTTCGAGACATGACTGACTAGGCAGAAGGTTATCCCGCAGCAGGTTGTCATTACGTTCCGTGGTAGACTGGTTGTTAGCCAAGGCTTTAGAACTCAATCTGTCCTGTTATTTAACCCATAACTGGGGGGAATAAATGGATTAATACCTTTCCCAAAGGTATTTGTTGGTAAGTGAATTCAAAATTCGAACTCAGCTCCCCGATTTCTTGTTCCAAGCCGATATCCACTGCACCACAACGCACATCCTTAATATAATATGATAAAATAAATTCGTATAAACTGTAACGGGAGAGAGATATGATAGAAAGACTTTCTAGCTTTATTTCCCCAGTTATGGTCATTATTATATCCGTGATAAAATAACACCGTACTTCAAGGACGGAACATATTATATACAGATACATATATGTCCAACACAGACAAAAATATATTACATATATCTACACGGCAAAGCAGAGTTTAAGGAGAAACAGAAAAGAAGGTTTGTGTCTGGAGAAGTCAGAATTCCAAATTCAAACGGGTCGGATTCATTGATGTCCCCTACGAGAACATATTCCACGAACGGGAAACAGCAAGTTTTGGGTTTTCCAGAATTGAGGACTGCGAATTAGAGTTTTTCCAATAAATGGTAAAGATACATTCTTATAAGACCACGGCACTCTATGGGGGTATATTTAATCTCCACTCTAGCCATGAGGATTCCGAGCTAAAGAAAGCAAGCTTATGGTTTCACCGCTGAAATTAAAACTGAAATTTGACTGCTGCTATTATCACTGCCATTCACTAAGCAGCCACCACGTTACCCATGTGACTTACCTCCATCAAAGGGAAATAATCCTTACAAAGCCGACAGAAACTTGCAGTCTTCAATGGATATTGTTATATCATAAATATATCAATTGAATTATAATATTTGCCTATCTTATAAATGTTCACAATAAATTATTTGGTAGTGTGTGGTTTTATTATACAACACGAGAGTTGCTCGATAAAATGAAATTGGTAACTGATCTCAGAAATTATCTTCAATCTGTTGTTAACTGGCACAAGGAATGGGATGTCAATTTTAACACCTCCAAAATGAAACTGCTTTCTGTTAATCATCTTAATTTTTTTGCTTTCTGTCTTTCACATTTACAAGTTGTTGTTCTGTATATTGAATATTGCTGCCACATCGGGAATGGTGTTCCTGCTATGTATTTAGAGATTCTTGATAAAATCCAAAGAAGAATCTACAATGTTATCGGTCCTTACAGTGCAGCTACTTTCCACACGCGGTAACTTAGCTTCCCGGTGCCTTTTCTATAAATATTTTCAGGGCAACTGTTCTGATGAGTTTTTGTCTTCGGTCTCTAGACTTCACGAATTTCAACTCAGTACTAGATTGGCAGATAGGTTTCATAATTCCACTGCTGAAATAACTACATGTAACATTAAATTCTATGCTAACTGATTCGTCACTCGCACTTCTCGCTTGTGAAACTCTTTACGGCCTCTTGCTTTCCAGTCAACTTTGAGCTTCGAAAATTTCAATGCCTTACCAATCATTATCTACCTTCTTCTTCATTACTCTTTTATTATTCTTGATCCTTAATAAGGATTCTCTCTTTCTTTTGTTTTTTCTTATTCTTTCGTAGTCAGTAACCTCTTCTGTCTTAGTAGCTTTACTGACTCGTTTAGTGCTGTTTTTTTTTTCAGTCGGTATCACTTCAGGCAACTCTACGACGACTCCTGAATCTCCGACCTCTGCCACCCGTCCTTCTTTGGCGTCGCCTGCGATGGTTCGTGCACACTACTAGACGTCCGGAGAGAGAGCTCATCTGCGATGTCCTTCTCCACTTTCTATCTGGCTGGCGCAAACGTGTTGGTGGGTAGCTGAAGATGCGGGCGACGACTATCAAGGATGATCTAGCAGCACTATCGAGCCCACAAGTAGTTGGTCTTCGACGATGGAACCGTGATTGGCCCGCCATTTCGTGTGACCTGGCTCAGGATCGGCGAACGTAGGCTGCGATGGTCCGAGATATGGTTCGCGCTCCACATCCTACCGCACGAATGCTGGTGTCTCCCAGAGCTCTATACTCGGCCCGACGCTCTTTCTGATCTTTATAAATGATCTCCCTGGCGTGATCGAATCCCAAGTAGGCATCTACGCTATGACACCACCATTTACTCTCGAATCAATAAGACATCTGGCAAAGTGGACAAACATAACTTCGCTGCTGATCTCGTGGACCTTTACGCTGTGGTAGACTCGGGTAAGAAATGGCTTGTAAATTTCAATGCTTCAAAAACAAAGCTGCTGTCAACCATAGCAGGAAATCTCACCTGCCCACCCTCCATAAGCGAGTCTCCCTGAAAGCAATATGCTGCACCTCCTCGGCCTCACTCTATCTTCCCACCTCAAGTGGAATCATTACATTAAATCAATAACTGAATCCACCGCTAGGAAGGTTGGGTTACTTTGTCGGGCCAGGAAGTTTTTCTTCTGCCTGAATCCATCAATTATCCGACTGTGCATGGAATATTGTTGTCATATCTAGTCAGGCACCCTTCCTGTTCATCTCGTGATTCTCGAAAGGTTCTAAGGGAGAATCTGTAATGTGATCAGTCCAGATCTGGCAGCTCGACTTCAGCCACTTTCTCACCGGCGTGATGTAGCTTCCCTCTGTCTCTTCTACAAATATTTTCATGGCTTCTGATCCGACAAACTTAGGCCACTGTGCCCCCTCCGCAAGAAATTACTCGGGCAACCAGACTAGCAACAAGGTCCAACCCTTTTACAGTTAAACCTAAAAAAAATGCAGCCGACAATTCTTCTCCAGCAACTTCTTTTCTCGCACTTCCCGCCTATGGAATTCCCTTCCGTATATTTGCTTTTCTGATTGCTACAAACTCCAGGAATTTAAATGCAATGTCAATTCCCATCTCTTATCCACTTGACTCCAGTCCTTCCTTTGTCCTTTCTACATCACCCAGTGTATCTTGTTTTTTTCCTTTCTCTCTACCTTCGCAACTGTCTACACACCTCTGTTCCCATCCTTCTCTTGCTCTTTCTCTGACACCCCCTGTAACTGGTTCTTACTCTTGATTCTACTCCTGCCTAAACTTTTACTCTCTTATGTAGCCTTCTGCGCATCATTTGTGAAACCGCCATGCTTGGAGTGAAACGATTAACAGCAAATATGAGGCATCAATGTTCTAGGCATGGACAAATGGTACACATATAGATATGTAAGATCGATTCCAGAAAGAAAATTTGTCTCGGACGACACAGTGAACTTTCTTAACAGTTGATCTAGCAAATGATTCAATATAGCTCTTCCACTTCATTTCAGCTAACAACGCTGGCTTGAGAAGGCGCAATATGTCATTTTCCTGGAGGTTAGCATTAAAAAGATTCTAAGTGAAAAGAAAAACCATGACTTTAAAGTGTTAAAATAACAAAAATAATGTCAGGAACATGAAAGCATACCTTTAGAAAGGTCTTAAGACTTTCATGTTTCTAAAATTAACACTTTGATTCTATAAATGTAAGGTTAGTGATATTTTGATTATAGTCGTGCCTTAGATTGGCATATTTCCCAACTCTCTGGACCGGACTATTATTAAAAGAAAAGAGAGAAAGAAGTATTTTTGTTATTCTTTCATTTATTTCCGTTCCAACTTGGTGCAAGATATATATTACTTTCTTTCATTACTAAATCGTCGCCCAAAACAAGGCCCAAGACCCACTTAAAGTAGAGGTTTATTGAATGAGATTATTGCATACACGTAAGAGGAGAAAGTGTGCTGAGTATCAGCATATTAACGGCTGGTCCTAGACTTGAAGAGTCTATTGGTCGGGGAAAGCAACCTATTGGGTGTCTGTTTCACAAAATAGCCGTTCTCTGTGAAAAAGAAAAACAGCCGTCTGAGTGAAACTTCTTTTTTTACCAATGGAATACAAAAGGAATGGAGAAGATTCAACCTTTAAACGTGGCATAGCTAAACTTTGCTGTAAAGGTCTGAACTGGTGGAACGAAAGAATACAGCTTCTCTGAACATTTTCCATGAAAATCGTGATAGAGTATCGATATGACAACGATATATTTACAGGGACAGATTTCTGAAAAGAATAAATATTATACCTCTGTGCTATTAAAATCCAGAAACTGCCTGACTATTCATATGTATGAGTCATTCATCAACAACTAAATAAATAAACAGCAATTTTTTTCTGTCTGTCTGTGTGTCTAAAACCACTCTAACTCTGACCACACTTGCTCTACATAGATATGTACCTTTTTGGAATTAGGATGATCGCAGGATTGAAAATCTGCCCTTAATCTGGTGCTTGAGGTTTGGGATTTGTCTGGATAAGAAGGGAACAGTTAAAAATTCCAATTTTTAAAGTAACTAAAAACAAATTAGTGATTTTAACAGTTTTTAACTTACATTCAATTTAAAGTTAAACAAAAACTTTGTGAATTAAAAAAAAAATGTTTTAAATTCAGTTTAAAATAACTCCAAAACTTTGTGAGTTGTGGAAATCAATTTTATTTATTCAAAATCTCCAAAGATCAAAGTTAAAGTGATAGGTTTCGAGACGTGTGGTTTTGAAGTTAGACAGAGTTTGTGATTTAAAGAACTCAACTTTAGGCCTGAATTGGAATTTCGGCTCGAATTGGATTTATAGCTTGAATCAAAGTTAAAGTGAGGTTTTGAAGTTCCCTAAGGTGAGTTAATGAATTCAAAGTAATTTCTTCAATATTCTCACTAGTGTTTTCTAATATGCATCAGAGGTCCTTTTATTTTTAGACGGGAGGACTAATTAGTTCTCCGCGTGAGCTAACTTAAAAGTCAGCACAGATTGTAGCTTTTAAGCTAGTTTAAAATAAAAATTAATACGAGTACAATCAAATTCGGAATTAATTTCCAAAATTTATTTTTGCAATCTAAGACTTTCACTGCCACTTTTTTGTAGCATTGTTACCTGGCTATATATATATATATATATATATATATATTGTGTGTGCATTTTGGCAGCATTTTTTCATTAATGCAGGTTTCATTGAATAATATAGACAAGATTTGTCTATTAATTTTGTGTAGGATCCGTTCATACCGTCTGATATACTTGATGGTGATGTCGTTGAAAGACAACAAAAAATCACAGTATTTGTTGAATTTTTTATCGGGTCTAAGCTTTATATATATATATATATATATATATATATATATATATATATATGCACATACGCTACGCACAGGTTGAACCAAAAGTATGTTAACAATAGTGTCCGTACTGTTCTCCCTTGTCTCGATCAAACTTTCCCCAATCGTTGACACTCCCCTGAACTGACACCCGGTGACTTCTGGGTATGGGGTATGATAAAGGATCATATGTATAGCTAAAAAGTTTGAGACATCGAAGAACTCTCGGACAGAATAAAAAGGTGTAATAGCAAACATTCCCCGTGAAATGTGTGTCAAGGCATTCAATTGTACTGTTGATCGTTGGTTTTTGTGCATCAATCGTGCTCTAGTAAACAGGTGGAGACTGTTCAATAAACTCTGAATAAATACTTTCTCTCGTACTAGTGTTAACATTATTTTGACTCACTCTTTCATACGAGTGTTAACATAATTTTGACTATATATATATATATATTTCATTTGGAAACTAGTATTTCGTGACCTCGATTTCTACCTTTCGGTGTCTTCTCGTTTCTAAATGAAAATATTCAAAAGCTCTATGATATAATTGTATTGAACACTTTTTAATATAACTGTGTAATGGTTTTATTTAATTATGACCAAAACTTAATTAACTAATTATATATTACATCAATCAGCTAAGTGACAAATTTGATTTTTGTATTAATTCTATAAATATATAGGTGATCATGACTCTTCACAACTCTCTACCTCGTGTGTGTGTGTGTGTGTGTGTGTGTGTGTGTGTGTGTGTGTGTGTGTGTGTGTGTGTGTGTGAAAATTCAGATGTAAATAAAAATATATTTTTAAAAAAACAATATAAATAAAGACAAAGAGAAAACTTTTCTTAGCCGAAGTGTTTCATCCTATGATAGACTTCATCCTTCTTCTTATATTTGTCTTGATAATGTAGATCCAGGGACGAAACGTGTCAGCTAATAAAAGGTTTCTTTTTGTCTTTATTCATAAATATAGTAACGACTCGAGGTGTTCTTTGTTAAGCTTTGACGTTGTCAAGGGAGTTTTGCTCCGTCCGATTAGTCGTGGCGATGAACACTTTAATTTACTGCGTTGGTAAATGTTTGTCTTTTGGTCATCTACTTTCTTTGTTCGGGATTGTTCTTCTCTTAGATGTAGGTCGTTGAGCAAGTTTGTCTGTTAGTCACACTAAAATAATTGAAATTTATATATAAGATAATGATATTCAATTGATATCCTCCTATGCAAGGTATTAAACCCCCTAAGACACGAGTGGTTACAGGGTGTGGAAGAATTAGGAATAGAAACATTATTAATGAGCGGGAAGAAGAAAGAGTAATTTGGTGGACATTAGATAGCCATTGACATTGCTTTTAAATTTTTTAGATTAAAGTTGGCTGGAAAGCATGGAGCTAGAAGGGATTTCCACAAGCGATAAGTTTGTGAACAGTAAGTGTTAGTATAGATTTTACGGTTACATCTAGCCAGCTAAATTGTAAATTGATAAGATCTCGATGCCAGTCTTGCCAGTCTAGTCAATTAAGTGCCATACACGATACACGCATGTCTCGAAAGAGATATGACTGACTAGGCAGAAGATTTTCCCGCAGTATGTTGCCATTACTTTCTGCGGTAGACTGGTTGCCAGCCAAGGCTATATAACCCACTCTGCCCTGTTATTTAACCCAGAACTAGAGGGAAAAGACGGAATAATGCCTTTTCCAAGGGGATTTGCGCGTAAGTGAATGCAATGAATTCAACTGGAATTCGAACTCGGCTCCCCGATTTCTCGTTCCGAGCTGATATCCACTGCACCACAAATGCATATAATGATAGAAAACCATTTCAATAAAATAAGCTCTCCGGAAAATAATATAAACTGTTGCAAATCGTGAAAAATTCGAAAAATTAACAAAATCTATTGTTGAACAACTGATGAATGCTATAGAATGTAAATGAGCTCATAATAATATCTTACTATAATTATTTTTCGTTCCCCGCTTAGTTACTTAGCTCGTGCACACGTTACGCCCTGTCAGTACTTTTAAAATAAGGGACTATTCCGTTTTGATCGCGAGGAAAGACAGAAAAGACAATTCAGAGACGCTATTTGGTATCAGCAAGAAAAAAAATGAAAGAAAGAAGGAAGGAAGGATAAAAGTGTTTAAAATCTATTTCAGTGAAATAGAAAAAAACTGTCAATTTCAAATCTTTTCATTTTTACCCGGGTCCTGGGTATGACGGTAAACTGCATCCGGCAGCAAGGCCTCTGATTGGGAGGTTGTGAGGAGCATGGCACACAGTTTGACTGAGCTTGAAATAAGACACTGGAATAATACATTCCTCTCCCATTTAATCTGGACAATCTTTACTGTAGACTGAGGGGTATCTCGACATGGTGTAATGGTTAGCAAGCTTGTCTCGCTAGAAGCATTACAAATGAGTAGTGACGATGAGCGTTGTCGTGCAATGGATATTGGCTTGGAACGACAAATCAGGAGCCAAGTTCGAATTCCAGTTGAATTCCTTGCCTTCACTTACGCACAAATACCTTTGTTATGGGTTAAATAACAGGACAGATTGGGTTCTATAGCCTTGGCTGGCAACTAATCTACCGCAGAAAGCAATGGTAACCTACTGCGGGATAATCTTCTGCCCAGTCAGTCATGACTCTTTCGAGACATGATCGCCCAAGCGTATATCACGTGTGACACATCTATGCTGCGCTTAGAAAATCACCCTACTGTGGGCTGAGCAATAAAATAATAAAGGCCGAGAAGCGATAATGGATGGCAGAACAATGTTTAGGAGAAATAACAAAACGACAAAATTTATTAAAAGCTACAAATGTCTGGAAATTGTGGAGAACCATAATCGTCTACGTCCTGAAAAACATAATTACGAAAATACTGGTTCACAAGACTACTAAATTGCTAATATTAACAAAATAAATAATACTTAAGAACAAATGCAAATCAAATATGTGACTGATATCTTTTGGGTTTACCATTTTTGCTTAGAATCATTTCACCCCAATCAAGGCTGTACTGCCACTGGTGCGCAGGAGGCTAGATGAGAGGAGAGTTAAACAAAGAAAAACAAAGTACAGAGGGTGTAGGAGAAAGGATAAGAGAAATATGGAAAGCAAGGAGATAAAAGATGGCAGTTGACTTTGGAGATTGTAGCTATCGCGGAAGCAAGATACGGAAGGGAATTCCACAGACAGGAAGTGCGACAAGAGAAACTGATATAGTAGAAGTGGATGTTATATTTGACTGTTTTGACTGTAAAAGGATGAGACCTAATTGCCAATCTAGTAACTCAAGTAAATTTGTGTAGATAAAGCACCAAGGAAATAAGGTCGTCAGAGCAGGAGCCGTGAAAATATTTGTACTTATATAAGTATATAAGATGTTGAACTTAATGAGTTGGCATAATAAAACAAAACACCTTCAAAACAAGTTATTGTTAATATTTCTAAATAGGTTAGATATAATTAATTTAAAGTCACCTGGTTATTTGCATTTATAAATATAATTATACTTTGGAATTTTTAGTGACATCAGTTCTAAAAAAGTAACATCAATACTAATTGTATTGTGAAACTGTTGACTTGCACAATAAAAGTTGATTTAGTAGACACTTGTGAATTTGAGTGTGCAAACCAGCTTACTAAAATAGTAAAAGAAGTAAACAAAAATGAATGTTTTTATGTGAGAATAGAAATTTTATCAATTTTATAGTGGGAAAAAAAAACGTCATTGCTAGAACTCGCGTTTTCTTTTTAAAGATATGGCAGCGAATACTGGACAATTTCCTCAAAGCTGAAGGAGGAAGAGATTTGAAGAAACAGAAAAAGTGGATCAATAGAAAGATGCTGAGGATACCATGTGCCGAACACGTAAGCAGCAACGAGGTTTTGGAGAGAATCGAAACAAAAAAAAAGACTCATAATTAAAATCAGGAAAAGGTAACTGAAATTTCTGGGGCACGCAATGAGGATTTGGAAAATCCCATACCCACGGGATCGATTGAAGGAAAGAAGGACAGAAAAAGCAACACTTAACATACTTGATGGGCTTAAGCAAATGGATAGTAGAACAAGGTTTGGGAGAAATAACAAAAAGACAAAGCTTATTAAAAGCCACAGGGGACAGAAAGATGTGGAAGGCCATGATCGCCTACGTCCTGAACAAACACAGAACATAAAAGAAGAAAGAAGATTTATAGAAAATGTGGCACGCACTAGTTTCCGGGAGTTGTCTTCCAGAAACTAAGTAAAACATTAAGAAATAGGAACATTTTTTAGAAACAAAGCTAAGAGTGCTCATCTGTGATATAAATATAATTCCTATTATATGCCTGTGAATCCTGGATAATTTATTCACAGACGAAGCGGAGACTTGAGGTAACCGATTGATTAATTTGTTTCTTACGGCCTATCAACCTTTTACGGGTTATTTAAAGCCAGAATTTTTTTTTTTAGATTGTAAGGATTTTGGGAGATAATAATGATTTTCTGATACAAATCCTACTAATTAATCCATAGCGGGGAGGATAAGAGGGAGATTGATACCTTTTGCAAGGGTATTTACACGTAAGTGAATATAACGAACCCGACTGGAATTGAAACACGGCTTTCTGATTTCCAATTCCAGACCATTATCCATTACACCTCCCGCACATCCAAGCTTACAGCACCAGGTCTTCCCAAACAGACCTGAGATAAGCGAGATAGTTTATTAATTGATTTGTTATATTACAGCTTGCCAACTCATTTGTGATTTGTTTAAAGTCGAAATACATTTTGGATCATAAGAAAATTTATTTTCCTTCAAGAGTGAATATGTCATTAACAATATTTTTAGAAAATAATAATGATTTTATCCGGATAGACGTTCCGATATTTAACCCATAACTAGAGGGAGGAGATCGATTTATATATTTACTAAGAAGTAACAGCGAAGTAACACTACAGAAGGGTGCTGCAAAGAATAGAATTAACACGGATGTCTTAAGAAAAATGTGAATGAGAATATATTTGCCTAGGATAAAAAAGAAACAGTTGAAATCTCTAGCGCACATAATGAGGAAAGAGGGTTTAGAGAATCTGACACTCAAAAGACATATTGAAGGTAAGATAGCCTGAAACATGGATTGATTTGTTTTTGTTTTTTTTTTTAATTGTATCACCCCAAGCAAGGCGGTAATGCCACTGATGTGCAGGGGGCTACGTAATAGTGAAAAGATTGGACAAGAGAAAGCCGGAAACCACATCCTAAACAGGGAACAAGGGACGAGCCTCTTAACCTGTTCAATAGACATGGGTGGAGTGTGAACCGAGCGATAGATAGATCTATCTACTCCAATTGTTTTGTTTTTGTTTTTTGCAGTTTATCAACCATTTTTAGGTTATTTAAACCGAAACATTTTTGATTGTAAGAATAATTCTTTTTTCCGAGTGAAAATTTCATTAACAATTGTTTCTTTTTTTTTTTTTAGAATGATGTTCAATCTGTAGAAGGCCCGAGAGCCTTTTGAACAGATTAAGATTGTAGGGATCGCGGAAGTATCCTCTTGGGAGTCGGTTCCACAAAGCAGCGGTGAATGAAGGTGGCTCGCTACAATATGCGTGGCATGGCGGGTCTTTAGAATAAGATTTTTTTTTTCAATAGAAGTTTATTTATTCCATAGTCAGGGAGAAGATAGTTTCATGTCTTTCCCAAGTGTATTTGCGCATAAGTGAATATAACGAACCCCTCAATTCGAACTCAGTTCTCCGATTTCCCATTCCGGGCCGCTATCAATTGCATCACCCTCACACTTGTGGAGCAAAGAGAAAGCTAATAAGCATATGTACATGGATGACAGAACATCAACAGGGTGGATAGTAAGGGGAGAAATATCGCTTTCTGTGACAAGTAATAAGGAGTTGTGGAGAGTCATAATCTCTAACATTCTGAAAGAAGAGGAAGAAGACATCGAAACCCAGTGTACGCAGTAAACATTTAAAATTCAGGCCCTGAATGAATTTGTAGGCGTCTGTAAAAATACTGATCTGCATGAAGATAATTGCACTGTCAAGTAAGATCCTGAACTTCTACCTGAGTAATAATGAAAATAGAAATTCACACATGTGGCGTTCGATTGGCCAACCGGAAAGTATCTCTGTATCGATCGAAATATCCAACCGTGTCACTAATGTAATTAGGTCTACTTTACAGATCTACAAACGTCATCTATATCAGTGATTTTCCATTAGGCCCACAAGTAGACATGAGAAATAGACCTGGAGTTAGTTGATCTATATTCTGCAGCAAATGAAGTACTCACATAGAGACGTAATTTATAGAAGATTGAAAAGAGAAGTTACTTAAACTATCGCCCGGTTCACACTCCACCCACGTCTATTGAACAGGTGTAGAGGCTCATCCCTTGTTCCCTGTTTAGGATGTGGTTCTCAGCTTTCTCTTTTCCAATCTTTTCATTCTTACGTAGCCCCTGCGCTTCAGTGGCATTACCGCCTTGCTTGGGGTGATATGATTAAAAAAAAAAAAACTTACGCCTGGGGCTGAATCAAGTCTTGAAAGTTCAACTTGACAAGCTGAGAGATAGACATCAGGAGGAGTTTAGTCGTTAATCAGAATTTATAATTTCTACATTTTTGCTTTTGTATTTCCTGTTACGTGGTATTTCTATTCGTGCTTATGTGGGTTAGAAATCTCTTTTGATTTCAAAAATGGGTCACAAAGAAGTAATGGTCGAGAAAACAGATCTATCTATATAAAAATTTCTGTAATTTCCGTTAGTTTGTTCGTCACACCCACTAAAACAGCCATACATTGGCTGATGGGGACCAAATTTTGGAAAGAAGGTAATAGGTTACAAGATTTAGTTTTACTAAGGTAACATTTGGAAAAATTTTAAATAGAAAATTTAAAATTTTTAAAATAGGAAATAAATAAAAAAACAAAAGTAAGAAATATCTGTCTATATATAAAATTCTGTGATATCCGTTAGTCTGTCTGTCCGCCATACTCTTTAAAATAGACGTACATTGACCGATCGAAATCAAATTTTGAGGAAAAGTGTAAATGCCCATTGTTCTACAGAAAAAGGGTTACAAAGTACAGTTGGTTTTGCTAGGACACATAACTAAATAAATTAAATTTTTATTATTTTTTAGAAAACTTAAACGTTTTATTATTTAACATGAAAAATACTCTCACTATTTTAAAAACAATTTAATGATTACCATATCAAATACTTATTTAATAAAAATGTAATATGGATTTTTTTTCATATATTTTTTTTAAGATTTTATATATACAAAAAATCCAGTTTCCAGTTCGCCATGCATTTTTGAGAACTATAAACAAATTCCAACTTCAAAAGTTGGAATTTGGTTTGACTACAACCACTTTCTCACCAACATAACGTGGCTTCCCTCTTTCTTTTCTACACATATTTTTATGGCAACCACTCATATGAGCTTTATTCCTGGTACCCCGAATACATGAATTTAAGCCTGCTACTAAGCAATGGCAACCTACTGTGGAATAATCTTCTCAGTCAGTCATGTCTCTTTCTAGACATGATCACCTATAGCATTTAACTGATTGACTGACTAGAGTGGCATCTAGATCTCATCCTTTTTAAACAGCCGTTTCTACTCTAACATTTTCTTTCGAGGCTTATAGAAACATTGTGAAAGATATATTTCCTTTTGTTTCAATACGCCATAGATATTATCTCTCCGGTAAACAAATAAATTCAATTTGACTTGATTTCTGTCCATTTTGATTCCTGGAGAAAATGAGATCAGCTCGCCGACATGGTCTTAGAAAGGGCGCACATGAAGACAATGACAGGCGTGCTCAACCATTTCCTCTAAACCAATGTCGCACCGATAACAGTCGGGCAAATCCGCTCAGTCTCATCTGAAGGTCATGTCATCGAAAGGTATCTTATTCCGGATCAATCGCCAGGTTAGCGAAAACTCTGGGTTACTTAGGTAATTCCCCGCTGGCACCTATGACCAAAAAGAGCACAATTCGGTCGCCGACAAAATAGGAACAACAGTGGGGAACCCTGACAAACCGACCGAGACAGCGTAAAAGTGCCCGACCACCTTTTGTTTGCCTGTACCACAGCACTGGGGGAGTGATACAGCAGGCTGATTCAATTGATATATATATATTACTCATCCACATACAAGCCTGTTTCGCTGTATCACAGCTCATCAGTGAGCTACTCCCTAAGCCATTGACGCATGGAATCAGAGAAGGGAAATTTGAACGTGTTGTACATAAGCAGTGTATACACACGCCAGTCACCGAGAGAACTCGATTCATTTCTGAAGAGTCACGCATATAGCAGAAGTGAAAATTGTTTTCAAAATTTTCTTCTTCAGAGAGCTCAATCATAATGAGAGCATAATATATATATATATATATATATATATATATATATATATATATATATATATATATATATATGAGTCGTTTCTTTTAGCACGTCGTCAGATTTCATGAATCCTGCCAAAGACTGCATATTTTTCTTGAATAAAATTTCATTTTTACATTATATTAATTTTTGTTGTTACATCATCGTCATTTTTAATCATTCTTTCTTACGAGTTACTTTCGATCGAAGAGATTTTTTTTTTCGTTTTCTTAATTTTTTTTTCAATATCCTTTCTTTAAAAAAATGAGTGAGTATTTTTAAGGGTGCTTTTACCTTTAAGAAAAAGTACTTTTTCCTTTTAGTTATGCACATTTTGTATATGTACAGAATCTGTCGGCAGTTGGCGCGGACAAGACCATCTAACGATTCCCTTCATGGGATTTTTTTCATTCAATCTGCCTTTCTTTCTTCTTTCTCTTAGAGTGAACGAATTTTCTACTGACCGTTTTCGTTCGTTTTATTTAATTTTTTAATGCATTAACAAAAATAGCTCCGTGTGTGTTTGACCTCTCAACGCTCACCAACCAGAAGAAACAAACAATGGCCAGTTGCTTCCGGTTTAGGCTTAACTTGAGACGCTTCACTGACTTCTTTTATTTTCTCTTTCTCTCTCTCTCTCTCTCTCTCTCTCTCTAACTCTCTCTCTCTCTCTCTCTCTCTATATATATATATATATATATATATCCAAGTGAATAAGGAACGAAGAAAAATTTACAACGTTCAAAACATTAATTTAAAGCAGTGCTCGACATATAATATAGAGCTGTGAATATTATAAATTATAGTTTAGAACATGTACAAATAACTTGTATATGTTCTAAACTATAATTGATAATAAATGAATATATATATATATGTGTGTGTGTGTGTGTGTTTGTGTGTGCGTGTGTGTAAGTAAGTATATATATATATATATATATATATATATATATATATATACTTACACACACACATATATAGTGTTAAATTGCAATGATGCTTAATCCCAAATTTGCTGTTTGTTTTTTGTTTTTTTGTTGTTTTTTTTGTTGTTTTTGGCTTTTTTTCAGTAGTTTTTCGTCATTAACAACAGATTATATGTACAGGAGATAAAAATAATGAAAAGGGAGTCGACTAGATAGTAGACTGAGACATGAAGAATTGCGTTTTTGTGTACTACCAGTTGTCCGAATGATTCCTCGTGGTCTAACAAAAAGGAAAGCCCATCAGCACTGCGTAATGACAGAGGAGAATAATGAATCCAATGCTGCACGACAAACGATCAGATAGTAACCAACACCCAAGAAGACTATGGACATGGAGAAGCTCATGAAGTGACACGAAAAACCAAATATAGTATATAACAATAAACAGGACATTTAGAAATGCAGTTGTTCATTGCAAAACCTATCCAAGTGCTGTAGAAGCGACCACCTCCTGCTTAAGGATTAAACTAAGGATTAAACTTCAGAGAATGGAGAAGTCTCATATACCATCCAGACTGCAATACAACAAACTCGTGAATGACCTCAACCTGCAGGAAAGATACACGGTCAGTGTGAAAAACATACAAGGAAAAACTTGGAAACGGAAATTAAAATGGGACGCACTAAAAGAAACGTTAGTGACATCAGCAAACGATATCATCTCAAAGGAAAACAGACATAGAAGGAAAATAAGTGGATCATAGATGAGATTCTCGAAATGATGTAAAAGATACAGAAAACAATGCCAAGACATGGAACGGAATACGGGAAACTACACAAGGAAATAAGGCACAAATAAAGACAGACTAAATAGAAATGGCTCAAGAAATAAAGAGAATGAGAACGACTAATAAAAAAGACATGCATAAAAACAGGACAAAAGACATGCTCCTTAACGGGATGTATAAAATTCAAGGATGAAACGCTCATATTTGAGAAAGAGGAAATATTTCAGCGGTGGAAAAATCTATAGGAAATTTCTTCCACGACAAAAGAGAGCAACTGACAATACACAAACATGCCGACACCACTGGCTAAACTGAACAGAAACAAAGCAGCAGGACCAGACGGTATTATAATAGAGATGCTGACAGCCTTAGATTATTTCGGCATAGAATTAATCAGTGAAATAATAGATGAAATCTACAAAAGTGGTGATATCACGGAAGGCATAAGCAGATCGTTTTTCATAGCACTGTCTAAGAAGCCAGGTGCAAACAAACGCGAACTCCACAGAACAATCAGATTAATGAGTCACGTAACAAAATTCATCATCCGATTTCAGATCAACAAGGCGTGAAGCAGAATCAGACACTGAAACAAGGAACAGGATATTTATACATAGAATGTTATCAGAAAGGGCAATACAAATGCAGAAGGACGTGTACCTGTGTTTCATAGACTATACAAAAGGCATTCGACAAAGTACACCACAAAGTTTTAATAGAAATTCTCGGCAACCTTGAAATATTCAGGAGAGAGGTTAGAGTAATAAAGAACCTGTATGGACATCAAACTGCCTGCATACGGACAGGAAACGAGTTCAGCGGATATACAAAGACAGAAAAGGATGTAAGACAAGGATGTGTCTTCTCACCGGATCTTTTTAAGCTATACAGCGAGGCAATTCTGAGAGCCCTAGAAGTCTTGCCAGCATTCGTTATCGTCGGCCACAATCTGAACAATATAAGATACGCAGATGATACAGTACTGATAGCAGGCCCATAAAGGAAACTACAAGATCTCCTACAATAAGTAGTTAATGAAAGTGTAAACTAGAAGAAAACAGAATACATGTAATCAGTAAAAAAAAGCATTGAAAAATGCTAACTACAAGTCGGAGATAGTAAAAATCAAGCAGGTACAGAAATGTAGATACTTGGGAAGTGTTCTAACAGAGGACGGAAAGTGCGACACTGAGATCCAAGGCGTATTGGATGGCCAAGGATGTATTCCAGAAGCTGAGTAGAGTATTAAGAGACAGGAAAATTTCGCTGGAAACAAAGAAGAGAGTATTAGATTGTTATGTGATGTTTGTCCTTCATTATGGCAGTGAATGTCGGACAATCTCATCAGAGATAAAGGAAAGACTCGAAGCAACCTAAATGTGGTTCTACAGAAGGATACTGAGGATACCATGGACGGAACATATGAAAACGACGAGGTTTTGGAGAGGATGGACACGAAAAGGAGACTAATACTTAACATCAGGAAATAACAGCTGAAGTTTCTGGGACATGTAGTAAGGAAGGAGAGCTTGGAGAACCTGATACTCACGGGACGGACAAGGGGAAGCAACGCGTAACATACTTGATAGACTTGAGCAGATGGATGGCAGAGTGAGGGTTTAGTGGGATAACATGAGAATGAGTGTTAAGTGCTACAAGAGATAGGGAGATACGGACGGCTATGACCGCCTGAAGGGACACGGCACATAGAAGAAGTTTAGTGATAAAAAGGCATTTTGTGGCAAGCAGATTTTTGTCATAAAGTGCTCGATATCAAGATAAGGATAGAGCGTTAATAGAATTAATGGGGAAAATTTTGTCAGTTAGTTGAGCAATGTTATTTCAGTCATGCCGACTTCGAAGTTATGAAGGCGTTATTGTAATATTCTTTTTGTTTTGGTTTTTTTAATAATCTCACTCCAAGCAAGGCAGTACCGCCACTGATGTGCACGGGCCTACATAAGAGAATTAAAGTTTTAGGAAGGAGGAGAGTGAAGAGAAAGACGAACCAGATACATTGGGTGATAGAGAAAGGGCAAAGAAGGATGTGAACACAGGAGTGAAGACAGTTGCGAAGGTAGAGAGAAAGGAAAAGAACAAGATACGCGGGGTGATGTAGAAAGAACTGAAGTCATGTGGATAAGAGATGGGAATTGACATTGCATTTAAATTCTTGGAGGTTGTACACTCACTTAGTTCATCACTTAGATGCATAGCCGATGCCCTGGACACAGTGGCCTCACGCGCGAACATATCTTCCTATATCGACGACAACGTCGTCCACGCCAAAACCTTCAAGGAATATGAACAACTTTTTATTGCTATTCGCAAATTCAGGTTAAAATTTAATTGGAGTAGATAGACTAAACTATCGCCCGGTTCACACTCTACCCACGTCTATTGAACAGGTGAAGAGGCTCATCCTTTGTTCCCTGTTTAGGATGTGGTTTCCGGCTTTCTCTTTTCCAATCTTTTCACAATTACGTAGCCCCCTGCGCATCAGTGGCGTTACCACTTTGCTCGGGGTGATATGATTAAAAAAAAAATTAAACCCAGACAAATGCACCTTTCTGGCTAATGAAGCTAAATTTCTCGGTCGCACCGTGAATAACGATGGATTCAAAGCCTTTATTACTGCCTTCGTTATTCAAAAAAAGAAAGAAATATTTTATGTGTATATTTCTCGCACCAAAAAATGTCCTAATTCTTCATTGTCGAGTTCTCTGAATCTGTTTTGCAACCATACGTATTTTTACGCCCACAGCACGTATATTTACTCTGTTTAGATATATAACAGTTAGTTCATCTATGTTTTGGGTGCGCTCAACACACATTATTTTCGCTTACATATACTTACATTCACAATAAACATCTAAATGAGCTTTACTCCAAATTACGTATCTATTAACAAACAGTGTTGGCAACTATAAAAAAAAAACGCTCACAAATCATTCAAAAAGATGAACAGAACATTTTATTTTTAGAATTGCTTCATGTGTAACGCAATGTCATGAGATGTTAAAATGAAGGGAAGTTATCTTTGGACTTTTTATTGTGGATGTTAGTCAGTTTGAGTATCGTTTCCATAAGCAAAGATGAGACTGGGAAAAATCCGGTGCGCAAATTGATATTTCGGCAGTACTGGATGGCGGCGCTCTCGAGAATTTTCCTTCTGAATAAATTGCTTACTCTTTTTATTAGTGTGGTATTTTTTAAATCGAAATCATGATCGAATCTACTTCTGTGAATCACTAATGCATTCGTTAGATTATTATGAGTGATGCTTCTTCTGTGTTCATATATACGAATTTTAAATTTCTACTTGTTTCTCCGATGTACATTGAGCAACAATTTCGGCAATTTATTTCGTATATATCTGCTTGTTCATTATTATGATTTCGTTTTTTTTTTAGATCTGACAGTGTCCATAATATTTTTGAGGTAGTTGTTACTATGTGTGTGCTTTTTAGATAGGATAAATTATTTTGGATAGTGGATGCAATGGAGTTGGTGGGTAGTATAATGTATTTGCTAATTTTTAAATTGTTATTGTTGATAATGTTGCTTTTGTTGTGGTTGTATATATTACGTGCCTTTCTTTTTGCGTTATGAATAAAGTGATGCGGGTACTGTAAGTTTCTGAATGTGTTTTCTGTGTATTTTTCTTCTTTTGCTAAATATTGGGGACCGCAGATTCTTAGTACTCTTAAAAACAGGTCTCTAATAATACCAGATTTGATTTTGGAAGAGTGGTTAGAGTAGAAATTAATTAGGTCGTTTTTGTTGGTAGCTTTTCTATAGACGTCAAAATTGAGTTCGTTGTTATTTTTGTGAAATATGATATCTAGGAAAGGAAGGGTATTGCTTAGATTCAGTTTCGAAGGTAATGTCGATTATAGGTTCAATGTTATTGGGTTTATTGACAAGATCTGCTACGTTAGTAGTTTCTGGATAGATTATAAGGGAGTTGTTTATATATCTAAAGTAGGAGAAATTTGGTGGTAAAATCTTTCTGGAATGGTCCCTTTCCAAAAATTCTAAAAATAAAAAAACCGAAATTCAAAGAAAATTGTTAAACTCCCTTCATTTTAATATCTCGAGACTTTGCACTACACATGAAGCAATTCTAAAACTAAACTTTTCTGTTAATCTTTTTGAATGATTTGTGAGCGTTTTTGTATTTGCCAACACTGTTTGTTTATAAATACGTAATTTGAAATAAAACTCATTTCGTCTTGATAAAGTCCATCACAGGATGAAACACGTAGGCGAGTTAAATACAGTTTTCCTCTTCTTTTTATTTAACAATCCTGTCCTTAATCTCAGTTCATAACTGAGTGTGTATATGTATGTGTGTGTGTGCATATATATAGATATATATATATATATATATACTAGAGTCATCCACAGACAGATCTGTTTCGCTGTATCACAGCTCATCAGTACGGCTTAGACCTCTTCGCTTCCTAACCCAGGATTGAAACCCGACCAAATCGGCGATTCTACCCCTAGGCCACGAGCGTCTGGCAGAAAGAAGGCAGGCTTTTTAGCGCGTATAAATACGCTACGCCAATAGCTAGAGTGCTCCAATTCATTATCGAATGAGCGATGCGTAAATGCCGGAATAGCTATATATATATATATATATATATATATATATATATATATATATATATTAGTGTATCGAGGCAGCAAGTAATTTTCTAAACATATGCTGTTAAATATAAGAGACAATGAATGTCTATTATGTTTAATCATGAGCCGTTCTAAACGTCGTATTTTTGCTTTAATTTCAGTTGAAAATAAAGACAAAAATTCTCCAACATTGCGGTTTTATGACGTCACACCGCGTGATAGACATACAGGCAAATAAACATACACATACACAAATATTTTGCCTTTTATATATATATATATATATATATATATATATATATATATTATCGATATTCTGCATTATTGTAAGAACTGCAACCTTTGAAACTTCTGAATATCGTTTCTTATGTCTTTGTCTATGAGTGTATCAAATTTTATTAAAATCGAACCACTCCTTCTATAACCCGATTTTTTCGATTATCGATTTTCGATAATTATCGGGGGTACCTCGACACAAAACCTAGCTAAGATCACTCGCAGATGCTTATAGTACAACAGTGTAAATTTTCAAGAAAATCGGTTCAGCCGTTTCGGAGTCTATAGGTAACGGATACACACACACACACACACACGCGCACACAAAGTTTCATTTATAAATAGGTTTAGATAGATTCGTCTATTGTTTTATTACACGTGACACGTATCTGACCAATAAGAGTCAACCCCAAACAACATTCCAGTATACTATCTCTTTGTAATCATTTTTCCTTTCTCATGTTTAACTTTATCTCTGAAGAAACTTTAATAAAAGTGAAACATGTTAGATTGGGACACATTTTTGTCTACCTTGTTCTTTATTTATTCTATCATCGTGTCTGATTCAGACCCATATATTCAACATATATATATACTAGCAGTATAGCCCGGCTTTGCTCGGATATAATGAAAGCTTTAAAACTAATCCATGGTCCTGGAGCTCAGACTCTTAGGACGTTGGCACTAAAGATTAAAAAGCAATAGTTGTTTCCATTTAAAGCGAAACCGGAGACTGAAAGAAAAATGAATGAATGTAAGTCAAATTTTGATTTCCTTGTATCGATATCAAATAAGTTTTTCGTCGTAAACTGAATTTTGAAGGCTAAATAAATCCTCTGAGTAAATGGTATCATGGCTGAGACTAACAGTTTACAATTATGCCTACTTAGAGCCAAACCCGAAGCAAAAACTAAAATAAAAGGGCTGAAAAATACAGACATACATGCAGATAAACAGACACACACACACAAACAACTTTGCCTTTTATATATATTATCGATTTTCTGCACTACTGTAAGAACTGCAACCTTGAAACTTCTGAATATCGTTTCTTATGTCTTTGTCTATGAGTGTATCAAATTTGATTAAAATCGGATCACTCCTTCTATACCTCGATTTTTTCGATTATCGATTTTCGATGTTTATCGGGGTAACTCGACACAAAACCTAGCTAAAAACACTCGCAGACACTTATAGTACAACTGTGTAAATTTTCAAGAAAATTAGTTCAGCCGTTTCGAAGTCTATAGGTAACGGACACACACATAGACACACACACACACACACACACACACACATACACTCAAACACAGACAAAATTCCATTTATAAATAAGTTTAGATTAGATTTAGATTAGATTAGATATATAGATATAGACTTATATAGATGTAGATATACAGATATATATAGGTTTCATTTAAAAAGACAGACAAGGTATTATAGTTAATTTTTTATGTAGTTTTTTTCATGACATAAATTATATAAAAGTTGTTCAAATGTTTTGAATATCCAAGCGCATTCGGCTATACTTTTAGCCATTTTCAAGGATGAATGTTATTTTACGTGTAACAGAATGTATGTGGTGTTATGTATGTTGTAAAGTAATGTGTTATGTACCGAACACGGTAAGCATGTTGTTAACGTGTTCGTAGTTTATATTTTTGATTGTTGGGTTTTTCTTTTTTATCAATAAGGTCTCCATTATTTTTAGTCTTTTTTGCATGTGGATGATGCTATGATATTTGTGCTGTCAACAAGTAAGTTACAGATAGGGTTTGGTAGGTCTGTGTGTGTGTGTGTGTGTGTGTGTGTGTGTGTGTGTGTGTGTGTGTGTGTGTGTGTGTGTGTGTGTGTGTGTGTGTGTTTAAATGAGTGAATCTTCACTTCGAAACATCATCCGAAGATACGCAACTTCCGTCGACATAAACAAAAAATCAAATTAATCATCTGTTATACAAAATTTAAAACGGCCAACCTCATCATCAAAAATAACAATTCAACCTCATGATCCAAAATAACAATTCAACCTCATGATCCAAACTGCAACGAACCAATATTATTTACGAATGTACATGTCCCTTGAAGAACTGTTCTCTTGATTCACCTAATTTCGTAAATAATTATATCGGCTATACAACTATGAAACTGACTCGACGATTCACTCTGCATCTCTCTGAACGGAGCTCAATTCGATTTCATTTAAACACAATTACAATTGTCGGATTTTAATGAAACGTTCAAGACTTACTCACAAATCAAAGAAATTATTTTTGAAATTGTTATTTTTAGAAGATCTTAGTAAAAATATATTTTTATTTACATCTGTTACCCACCTCCACTTAATTTTGTGAAATTTCTAGAAATTAACTATAAAACTTTATAAATTATTATAATTAAAAAACTAAAAATTGAAAAACATTCTTATAAAAATTCATTAGTCATTAAAATAGATTTTTTCTTCAAACTATAATGTTCTTAATATATATTATTTATAAAAGCAATTAAAGCTTATCTGAAATGCAATAAAACTATGCCATTTTTTAAAATGGCATAGTTTTATTGCATTTTTTATATTGCTATTCGGAGCAGATTTTCAAAAAAATAGCTAATGTTTAAAAAAAATAGATGATTTACATTCCCCAAGGAATCCTGCATTTAACTAATAAAACAAAGTTTGCGGACAATATTTTTTTCAGTTTTTTTTTATTATTATTATTTCAATAGTGTTATTTTTTCGGTGGTTGTTTAGTTTAAAGTATTGGCTTTTTTTTTTTTTTCTAAAATATGTTACATTATTTTTCCAAAGAAATTAGACTCCGATAGTTTTCCAAACTTAAAAACTTAAACAAGAGACAAGAAACTGGTAACATACAACGGCACACCAGTAAAATACTATGGTAGCATCAATATACTGTCGCGGTGTGCCCGATCACCACTCCCACCTTACGTCAACAATCTCGGATACGCCTGTCGACAGAGAACGGTCACGACCAACGTGTGCTGAAAAAAGCAACGACCTCTTTTCAAACAAATAAAAAACACAACAACTTAATTTTCGCCACGAAACAAAAACAAAAGACCTTTAACTTCGAACCGAAATTAATTTAAATACAGTCAACAAACACCAAATACACTTTTGACTGTAATTAATACGGCTAAAATGAATTATAGTCATTTATTTGTTTAGCGGGCTCGCTGCTGTTGTATGAACGTTTTTTGTGAATGCCAGCGATTTCACAGCAAATGAGCTCTCGGTTCGTGGAGGCTCCGGCCTTCCGGCTGGGTCCGAAATGACCGAATAAGAACAGTTTAAGACCAGTTTAAACCAGTTTTGAACCTCTCCACCGCGGTGAATAGGTAATGTTTTGACCAGTACCTAGGCGTACGCGCTCAGGTTCCCCACATTAAAAAAAAAAACTTGTGTCACATCTCTCTCAAGTGGAGAAGAGAAACTATCTCTCGGCTCGAGAGGCTCCTGCCTTCCGGCTGGGTCCGAAATGACCAATTAAGACCGAATAAGACCAGTTTAGACCGGTTTTGAACCTATCCACCGCGGTGGATAGGTAATGTTTTGACCTGTACTTAGGCGTACACGCTCAGGTTCCCCACATTAAAAAAGACCTTGTGTCACATCTCTCTCAAGTGGGGAAGAAAAGTAAATATCACTCGGCTAGGGGGGCTGCGGCCTTCAGGCTGGGTCCGAAATGACCAATTAAGACCGAATAAAACCAGTTTAGACCGCTTTGGATAGGTAATGTTTTGACCAGTACCTGGGAGTACGCGCTCAGGTTCCCCAAATTAAAAAAAAACTTTTCTCACATCTCACTCAAGTGGGGGAGAAGTGTAAGTATCTCTCGGCAAGGGGTCTCCCGCCTTCCGGCTGGGTCTGAAATGACCAGTTAAGACCGAATATGACCAGTTTTGAAATCCACTGCGGTAGATAGGTAAAAGCGCCATCCAGCTCAACACTGCAGTCTCCAGCGGCATCTAGCGCGCTCCTGCATTTTCCAGCGGCCTCCAGCTCACTCCTGCAGTTTCCAGCGGCCTCCAGCTCACCCCTGCAGTTTCCAGCAGCACCCAGCTCACTCCTGCAGTTTCCTGCAGCTTCCAGCGACTCCGACAGCCTCCAGCTACCTACTGCAGCGTTTCACTGACGTCCGCTACCGGTTCCAGTGTCCACTGACGTCCAACGACTAGTTCCAGTGCCCACTGACGTCCGACGACCTGTTCCAGTGCCCACTGACGTCCGACGACCTTAGTTGCACGGTCAATTGGCACTCACACCTCTCGGCCCTACCCCGCAACAATACCATGCAAATACAACCGATTCAAACTGGCGTAGCAGCACTTTTTACATAGTGAATGTACAAGAACCTATCATCGCTATAATCGCTTAAACTAATTACCTTACATTGCAGTCATGAATGAAGATGCACACCAAACCCCTGCATTAACACAGATCCAAACTGTCAGAAGGACACTAACCAAAGCAAAGCAACCAGGAAAAGATCCTGACCTTAACAATGCTATGCTTACAAGCAACGCCCATCAAACACAACCTTCTAAGTCCAGCGGAACTATTAAACTGCATTATGAAAACATAATTGCAAAGATCCAAAGGCCAAGATTTTCCAACGCTGATCATATCCGTGAAGAGTTAAAACGCCGGCAGGATCTACAAAAAATCCATCATGATAAAACAGCTCATGATCTACCACCAGTGGTCCCTGAAAAAAATGTACGGATATTAGATAACCAAACAGGGAAATGGAAACCAGCAAAAGTATTATTGAGTAAATGTAGAGAACCGAGATCGTACACATTCTTCGATCAACAGACGGTTCATCAAAAAAACGAAACGGAGTCCAAATAAAAGAGGCAGAAACAACCACCCATAAACAGCTTCGTTTCAATAACCACGTCAACTTACTTCAAAACAAAAAAAAATACAGTAACACAAACAACATCACAGACCAGAGAACCTCAAAGCGATCAACAATCAACACAACCAGAAGTGGCTGTGAAAGACAGAGGTCAACAAAATATCTAAATTTATTTATAAATGGAACTTTGTGTGTGTGTGTGTGTGTGTGTGTGTGTGTGTGTGTGTGTGTGTGTGTGTGTGTGTGCGTGCGCGCGCGCGCGTGTGTTACCTATAGACTCCGACATGGCAGAACCGATTTTCTTGAAAATTTACACAGCTGTACTATAAGCGTCTGCGAGTGTTCTTAGCTAGGTTTTGTGTCGAGGTACCCTCGATAAATAATGAAAATCGATAATCGAAAAAGTCGGTTTATAGAAGGAGTGGTCCGATTTTAATCAAATTTGATACACTCATAGACAAAGACATAAGAAACGATATTCAGAAGTTTCTCAAAGTTGCAATTCTTACAATAGTGCAGAAAATCGATAATATATATATATATATATATATATATATATATATATATATATATAAGGCAAGGTGTTTGTGTGTGTGTCTGTTTATCTGCCTGTATGTCTGTATTTTTTTCAGCCCTTTTAGTCTTTCCTTCGTGTTTGGCTCTAAGTAGGTACAATTGTAGTTCTTAGTCTCAGCCATGTTACCATTTACTCAGAGGACTTATTTAGCCTTCAAAATTCAGTTTACGACGCACAAAACTTATTTGATATCGATACCAGGAAATCAAAATTTGATTTACATCCATTCATTTTTCTTTCAATCTACGGTTTCACTTCAAGTGGAAACAACTACTGCTTTTTAGTCTTTTGTGCCAACGTCCAAAGAGTTTGAACTCCAGGAACATAGATTAGTTTTAAAGCTTTCATTACACCCGAGCAACGCCGGGCTATACTGCTAGTAAAACTATAAATTGACATTAAATAATAGATATAATAACCATGACTTTTTTTCTAGCTGGTAAGGGGAATGTAACAATAATATCATAGGTACTACCTCCCTACGCGTAATAAATGTAACGCCCTAGCTTAGGAATAAAAAGAAACACTTCTGCACTACTTTTCGATCGAGCATGACCCGGGGAACACATAGTGTTTATCACTGTCAATGTACATAAATATTAATAAAGATTATTAACATAACAAGGACTTTGTTGTAATAACATGCAACAACACAACATAACATTTACAATCCTCACTTGTGAACTTGCACCGTACAATGCTAAGTTGATAAGTACAAGGCTAAGTAAGAGCGTCTTACTCTGGAGCAGTGTTTAAGTACGTAGTTTCAATAGGGTATTAATCCTCAGCTATGTTCGTTTGTCACTAAGCAACCAATCTTAGTGGCTTACTACCGAAATATACTATACTTTGTAAATACCTTGTAAAAATAAACAAAAAGAAGTAAACAGTATTGAATATGGGAAGCAACTGACAATAGGCCCTGTACAACTTTTCGTGTTTCAAGTATACTTCAAATATTCAATTTAATAAAAAATAAATAAATAGCCAATGAAATTGGATTCCGACTTGAATAAACACGGGCTTCGGGTCCCTACACGAGTACATTAAATAAATATTATCACTTTATTTAAATATCGCTACAATTTTTCTCTCATTTTGAAACGGTGACCCAGGATTCATGATCAGGCTTGAAATTTTAAAAATAATGCTTGCAAGCATTAAACATCATTGCTACAAAATCAAGCCTGAATATAGGCGGTTAGTTTCTGTACTTTTAAAACTGTCTGGTACAATACCAGTCATATTTGGGTGCAAGGCCATATATTTTGAGCGACGATCTCACTGTCCAGTTCTTTGGAGATTATGACGTTGTCACTGTACAGCGTTATATTTCTTTATTTAGCACTAATGCTGGCACTTGTTACAAGAGGCCTCTTTCCATATACGGAGTAATTCAAAGTTTTAATAAATCCACGACAGTACCTTTATTGGAAAAGCAGGACTTCACCTTTTCATCATCGCTGTCAACACTCATTTGGTATATTACACAGGTGATTCTAAAAAAAAGTTAATATTCTAATGAAGGCATTCCCATTGACCTGTCATTTTTCTGAATCTATCTAAACTTATTTATAAATGGAACTGTGTGTGTGTGTGTGTGTGTGTGTGTGTCCGTTACCTATAGACTCCGAAACGGCTGAACCGATTTTCTTGAAAATTTACACAGTTGTACTATAAGCGTCTGCGAATGTTCGTAGCTAGGTTTTGTGTCGAAGTACTCCCGATAAATATTGAAAATCGATAATCGAAAAAATCAGGGTTATAGAAGGAGTGATCCGATTTTAATCAAATTTGATACGCTCATAGACAAAGACTAGAGAAAGACATAAGAAACGATATTCAGAAGTTTCAAGGTTGCACTTCTTACAGTAGTGCATAAAATCGATAATATATATATAAAAGGCAAGATGTTTGTGTGTGTCTGTTTATCTGCCTGTATGTCTGTATTTTTTTCAGCCCTTTTATTTTAGTTTTTGCTTCGGGTTTGACTCTAAGTAAGTATAATTGTAGTTCTTAGTCTCAGCCATGTTACCATTTACTCAGAGGACTTATTTAGCCTTCAAAATTCAGTTTACGACGAAAAAAACTTATTTTATATCGACACCAGGAAATCAAAATTTGACTTACATCCATTCATTTTTCTTTCAGTCTACGGTTTCGCTTTAACTGGAAACAACTATTGCTTTTTAGTCTTTCGTGCCAACGTCCAAAGAGTCTGAGCTCCAGAACCAAGGATTAGTTTTAAAGCTTTCATTACACCCAGCAACGCCGGGCTATACTGCTAGTCACTTATAAATACATACACAATTATAAATACACACACAATATAAATACGTAAAGAATCACCTATAAATACATACACAAATTGTTTTGGTATTTGTCTATACTTCTGAGATGAGGTAGTATTTATACTATTTACATTATTCGGACTATTGTCCTCATCTTCGTTGCCATTTGTACGACGTTTCAGCCGTTTTACGCTCCGGCCCTCTTAAGGTGCTAGGAATTTCGGTTTGAAATTCCTAGCACCTTAAGAGGGCCGGAGCGTAAAACGGCTGAAACGTCGTACAAATGGCAACGAAGATGAGGACAATAGTCCGAATAATGTAAATAGTACAAATATGTTTTATTACTGTAAACGTTATTGTAGTGGGTACATTTAGTTGCTGTCCCTGATTTTTTTTTGGGGGGGGGGGGGTCATTTTTTTTAATCGGTATCACCCCATGAAAAGCAGCAAATCCATTTAGACACAAGGTGTTAAATACAGAAACGTTAATAACGAGCGGGAAGAGGAAAGAGTAATCAGGAGGACAGTAGACATCGATTGGCATTGCATTTAAATCTCTGCAGATTAAAGTTAGCTGAGAAGCATGGCGAGGGATGGGATTTCAACAAGGAAAAAGTGCGAGAAAAGAAACAATTAACATAGAACTTGCGGTTGCATCTAGCCGGCTCAACTCTAAACTGATGAGTTCTCGACGGCAGTAACTTCGGATAACAAAATAAAATAAAATCATGCTTTTATGTAAAACTATTTTAGGGTCGGTGCATACTACCCCCAAACCACCCCTGAACCGGAGCGAAGGGCGGCCGGATTAGGGGCAGTTGAATATTTCTCATTTACATTGCATACTACTCCTGCAGCTTCTTCTCTCGCACTTCACGCCTGTGGAACTCGCTTCCATATTCTTGCTTTCCTGACGGCTACAACCTCCAGAAATTTAAATGCAATGTCAATACTCATCTACTAACCACTTGACTCTAGCCCTTCCCCCACCCCGTATATTCTTCCCTTTCTCTCCCCCCTTGCAACTGTCATTACACCTGCATTTTCATCTTTCTATTGTTTCTTTCTAATTGGTTTGTAATCCTCTTTTCCCTCCTCTAATTAATTTTCTTTCAGTTATGTAGCCCCCCGTACATCAGTGGCATTTACGCCTTGCCCGGGGTGAAATGATTAAAAAAAATATGAGCCATTATTGTACATGATTAGGTTACAATAGAATTTGTATGAATACTACTTTGTAGAAATTGAGATGTAGTAGAGAGTGTAATACAGATTAAGTGAGGGCCCCACGAGACGCTTACACCGGCCCTGAAAATTATATTAATTTTATTCTTTATCATGCACATACGTTCTTAATTGTAAATAAATTAAATTTTGTTACATTGATTGATTAAACAGTCGATTTTGCAGTCGAGTGGCAAGGAGTAATGAGGTCAGACGTATGGACGCTCCACTCAGCGATTGCCTCATCGAGTAATCATTACTTCGTTCTGTACTCTCTGCCAGCTCCTTTCCCTCTCACTGCTATTTCCATGGAAAGTGTTCAGACGAACTACATTCTTTAGTTCTACAACTCTTACTGCCATGTTTAGTTTGGTCTGGTTCTCCTGATGTATATCTCGAAATCCTTGACAAAATTTCCTTTTAAATCTGTAATGTGGTCGATAGATGATACAGTGCTGATAACAGACACAGAAAGGAAAACTACAAGACCTCTTACAGAAGGTAGCAGAAGAAAGTAACAAGAAAGAACTAGAAATAAACTGCACGAAAACTGAATGCATGCTCATCAGTAAAAAGGGCAGCCCAAAATGCCAAATACAGGTCGGGGATACCAGAATCAAGCAGGTACAAAAATTTAAATACCTGTGAAGCGTTAGAACAGAAGACGGAAAGTGCGACACAGAGAATCGAAGGCGAATTGGCATGGCGAAAGAAGCATTCCAGAAGTTGAGTAAGGTATTAAGAAACAGGACAATTTCGCTAGAAACTAGGAAGAGAGTACTGGATTGCTACGTGATGTCCGTCCTTCAATATGGCAGTGAATGCTGGACAATAACACCAAAGATGAAGGAAAAACTTGAAGCAACTGAAATGTGGTTCTACAGAAGGATGCTGCAAATCTCATGGATCGAGCATGTGAGCAATGATGAGGTCTTGGAAATGATGGAAACAAAAAGGAAAATTAATACTGAGCATCAGGAAGACAGCTGAAGTTCCTGGGACACGCAATGAGGAAGGAGGGCCTGGAGAACCTGATACTAACAGGCCAGATAGAGGGAAAAAGAAACAGGGGAAAGCAACGGATAACATATTAGAAGTACCTGATCCGGTGGATGACAGAACGAGGATTGCACGGTGTAACAGAAGAAGCCGTGCTCAGAGCCACCAGAGATAGGGAAATGTGAAAAGCCGTGATAGCCTACGTCCTGAAGGGACAGGGCAAATAGAAGAAGAATGTGGTCGATTCTGATCTGGCATCTCGACTTCAGTCACTTTCTCATCAACGTGACGTGGCTTTCGTCTGTTTTTTCTACGTGTATTTTTGATATGTCCTGGAAAGGGATATATATAACATTCGAGGTAGCAAGCGGTTTTGTTAAAGGTAAGCAGGTAAGACAATCTAGTACGTAGATGTAATTGACAGTACTCGTTGTATGCAGTATCCTGGGACGTAGGCGTAGTCAATAGACGTAGACCAATAGTCGTAGACCTTTAGTCGAAGACTTGTAGACCTCTAGCGGTAGACCTATGGACGTAGATCTCTCTGCGTCCTCGCCTTCGTCTGTATTTATGACTGACACTAGCCAATCACATTACTGTGAGGGGGGACCAAGGTGTATGCATATTCATTACATATTCATTACATCAATTTTTATGGCTATTTTTCAGGTGAGCTTTGTTTCCTTAGTACCACCACTGCATGAATTTAAGCAAGCTACTAAACTGGCAACGAGGTCTCACCGTTTTACTGTTGAACTTAACAGATTCAACCCCCACTTCTACTCTAACAGCTTCTTTTCTCGCACTTCTCACATGTAGAACTCCCTTCTGATTTCTTGCTTGCCTTCTACCTACAATCTTAAACTATTTAAATGCAACGTCAATGACTATCTTATGTCTTCATAAATACTGTTCTTTTATTGTCCTTTCTTCGCATCTCCTCACTAAAGCCTTCTTATACTCTGTAACTCCCTGCGTCCTAGTGGCATTGTCGTCTTGCTTGGGGTGAAATGATTACAAAAAAAAAGTTTTACCAGTTTTTTTTTTTTGGGGGGGGGGGGGGGGTTTAAGACTAAAATCATACTTTCCGCAAATGTCGTTTCGAATCATCCTCATTCACTTCGTTTTCCATTTTGGTGTAATGTAAGTTCCACTTAAGCATCTTCCCACGTATTGCTACTTTGTAAAACTGATTCCCAAAAGGATGCTTCCGCAATCAGTACAATCATAACCAATTCAAATCTGGGATTAACCGTTATATTCCCTACTTATCCTCATAGGCTGTACCTCTTATTCTGTAACCATCTACCTCAAGTGATTTTTTGAGCTTTGTACAGGATGTGCGATGTGGTGCAATGGATATCGACTCGGAACGACAAATCGGGGAGCCGAGTTCGAATTCCAGTCGAATTCCTTGTATTCACTCGCGCACAAATACCCTTGGGAAAGGTATTAATCCGTCTCTTTTCTTAAATTATAGGACAGATTGGATTCTATAGCCTTGGTTGGCAACCAGTCTACCGCAGAAAGCAATGACAACCTACTGCGAGATAATCCTCTTCCCAGTCAGTCATGTCTCTTTCGAGACATGATCGCCCAAAGGAGCAACAGGTAGGTGGGGTACCACACAATCTGAGAATCGTAACGCACTGTGTGTGGGACCACTTACTCCCCGGGGTTCAAAGGTAGCTTCTTTCCCCCCCCCCCCATTTTTTTTTTTTTTGTCATTCAAGAATAAACAATCCTGTCTCCCTTAATTTGTGAGCAGAGATCCGTTTCTCCGTTTGCGGACTGGGAAGTCGGAGGTGGGTAAACCTTGAGGATGGTTAGATCTGGTGAGGGGTTCGACTTGAGTGTCAACTTTTGTTTTTTGTATTCGTGTTTATTTGTTTGTTCGTTTTTTTTATTTCTTGTTTGTTTTTGTTTTGTTTTTGTTTTTTGTTTTGTTTTTTGTTTTTTTTTGTTTTTGCTTTTTTTTTGTTACTTGTTGGCGGTATTTAGATTAACTATATGGAAGTAACATGTTGCAATGAAATAGATGCTGTTCAGTTTTGGAATGTTGTTTAGACTCGCGGCAGTTTTACAAAACGCCAGAGACGCCGCTGACTTTTTTTTTTTTTTAGATTGGATTGCTCGCCAAAGCTATAAGCTCCAACCTACCCGTAGCCACAAGACAACGGGGATTAATCTCGAAGTTTTCTTTCTCCTAGACTCCACAAGCTATCCTCTTCCTGTATAAGAGTCAGATCAAGCACAAAAATGAATGACTTTTGCCATATTTGGTCGGGAGCTGACCAGTACTAATTTTCCAGTTTTGACAGAATCCAAAATTGTCTCCGAATTCTTGTTGAAGAAGAATTATTTTCTACCCTCCAGCCTCTCTCTCACAACCAAGACATGGCGAGTTTCTCACTGCTTTATTGCTACTATCATGAAAAGTACTCGAACGAACTACATTCCGTGGTTCCGCCAAGTCGAACCTTCACGGCTAGAACCTGCCATGCCCCTTACATGGTAACAAATCACCCACATTCCTCGTATATCATCGGCGATGAGTAAGTTCCAATCAAACAATTTCTTCCCACGAACCATGTCGTGTGGAACAATCTCTCAAGAATGTGTTTCCCCGATCAATGCAATCTTAATCTATTCAATTCTAGAGTTAACAGTTATATTTCCTTCTTATCTATATAAACTACCCCTTAATGTAACCTTCTACCTCGAGTGGCTCCCAGGCTTTGTACACAGTGAATCTTGCTGTAAAAAAAGACCATCTGCCACCAAAGCCAAAAGAGCTTAGTCTACCCTGCTATTTGCTTAACCTATCTTTTTCTATGTACCATGCCACTTCAGGACATTGGTAATCATGGACGTCCACAACTTTCTATCTCGTATGGGCCTTAGCAGTTTTCTCCCCTTGTGTTCTTTCCCCTTTCCACCATCAATTCATACAAGATTGTTATGTAAATGGCTCGCTGCCTTCATTTATCTCTCTTGCTCTCCGTGAGGGTTAAGTTTTCCAAGCCCCCCTCATTAAAGAATTTCGGTTGTCTTTTCCTGATTTTGTGTATAAGAGTTCTTTCTTGGATTCATGCCTTATCTAAGGACTTTAACATGAAATAAACGTCGGCTCCATTATTGGTGTTGATAACCGTTAAGGTATCATCATATTGCGACTTAGTAATGAGTTTGTTGCTCACTGTGTGCCCCATCCATGTGACTGTGTACATTTAATAGAATCGCGCAAACAAAAACAAAATCACTCTTCAAACTTCCATGAACTGACTGACTTCGAACAATCATTAATTTTCTTTATTACGTTATCACACATCAATTAACACGCATGTTTTGGATAAAACATACAATCTTATCATTCGTTAGGAATGAGTCAATGCAAAATCGTTGTTCTTGAATGCACTTCCTGGTCATTTGGACGCCAGTGAAATGACGAGGAGATTTTTTTTAAGTTAACGCTGTCACGTCTACTTAAGATTAAACTCTTCATTCGCGTTTTACTTTTTTTTCTTCTTTTTTTTTTAATTCTTTACGTCTCTTTCTCATTATTTAATAACAAGGATATCTAACGTAGCTGGGGACAAGTTTTTTTGGTTCCTTTGCTTTTATCAGTTATACTGCACTACGCGGCTTTTTTTCTTTTTTTTTTTTTTTTTGATGGGGTGATTTTCATATCGCTTGAAAAGTATAGCCTACTTAATCACCGTCATTCCTAAGGAGAGCTGACCTGGTTTCTGAAATCAGATACTTGGATAAGCAAAACAAAACAAAATTTCTTTGTCCAAATAAGTAAAAATTCGTCTTCCTCATGCTAAATCACGAAAATCCACTAAAATTCAACATTTTTTTATTCATAATGTGTTAAAATTATTCAACTTTTTAACAAGAAAAATCTTTAGTTGATCTTAAAAATTGCCTCAAAATATTGTTGATTTATTTAAGATAGAATAATCTATTATGACATGTCTCTAATTTGTATTTACATACATTCTATTTACTTTCAATTATTACGAGTTGAATTGTTCAACTTTATTATATATAATCCATTTTTGTGCATAATTCTTCTTCTATGTGTCTTGTCTTTTCAGGATGTAGGCGATCATGGCTCCCCACATCCTCCTATCCCTGATGGCTTTTAGCACGCTTTCTCCTGTTACACCACACAACCGACGAATTTAAGTCACAAGTGCCCCCGCAACAAGAATTTACTTGTGCAACCAGACAGGCAACAAGGTTCCGACCCATTTACAGTTAGATCAACCAAATGCAACCGCCAATTCTACTCCCTCAGCTTCTTTTCTCGCACTTCCCGCCTGTGGAACTCTCTTCCATATACTTGCCTTCCTGGCGGCTACAACCCCCACGAATTTAAATACAATGTCAATTCCCATCTCTTATCCACTTGACTCCAGTCCTTTCTACATCACCCCGTATATCTTGTTCTTTTCCTTTCTTTCTACCTTCGCAACTGTCTTCACACCTGTGTTTCTATCCTTCGCTTGCCCTTTCTCTGACACCCCCTGTGACGGGTTCGTCTTTCCCTTCACTCTCCTCCTGACTAAACTTTTACTCCTGAACATCAGTGGCTGTACCGCCTTGCTTAGGGTGAAACGATTTTTTTAAAAATCCGTTCTCTCATCCATCTGCCCTTCAAATATGTTATCTGCTGCTTTCCCTTGTCTCTTTTCTCCTCTATCTAGCCTCTTAGTATCAGGTTCAACAAACCCTCCTTCCTCATTTTATGTCCCAGGAACTTTAGTTGTTTCTTTTCGTTTCCATCCTTTCCAAAACCTCATCATTGCTCAAATGCTCGATCCATGATATCCGCAGCATCCTTCTGTAGAACCACATTTCGATTGTTTCAAATTTTTCCTTCATCTTTGATGATATTGTCCAGTAGATTAGGATGAAAGTTTGTATTGTATAAGAATACTGCGTTATGAAAATTGAGATATAGTAGACTAGCGGGCCTCTTATCATAGATTCACTGGGGGTGCACGAGAGCTTTGCCCCGGCCTAGTATATACATACATATATATATATATATTACTTAGACTGTCATTAAGAACGCTAGTGTCATGGCTAACAAGTCGCTAAGGTGATAAGTAGGTGATATTTTTCAAGGGATTTAAGATATTAGTAAACATGGATGTTCATGTCCGCAAGAAGACGGAGTGTCAAAAGAAATCCCGGGTGTGATTCTGGCCTTTCCATTGGACGACGAACAAACTTCGCGTCGGCTCGCGAAAAGGGTCCGTAAAAAGAATTTGTTTCTGATAATTGAAGATTATTTGAATTTTGTTGTCAGATGTTTTCTAGTTTCGCATCAAGGTGTTGTAAATTCGTGAAAATTCGTTTATTTCTAACAAAATCAATAAGTCAGTGCTTAGCATTTGAATTTTAAATCTAGATCTTGTTTTGTTCACTACAAATATTAACCACTTATATATATATATATATATATATATATATATATATATAAATCCAACAATAAAGTTCTGGGGTTGTGCGAGGCCTTTGAAACAGTCAATTATTGGATTTTCTTAAAGCGAAAATAACGTGTTTTGTTCTGTCTGTAGTGAACTCACTACTACCTTTTACTCGATCTAGTTTGTATTCAATTGTTAAAACAGAATAACACATATCCTATTTTATTACTTCAAAGCCCCCCTCAAAGTTAGTTTTTGGCATAAAATGGCCAATGAGGAGTTGATATGCCGTTAAACAAACAAATCAAACAATCAATCAAGTTGTGTATTTTTGTCTTTCTTTCTTTGATTATTATTATTATGTTGTGTTCTTTTTTCATCATATTTCTATTTCTGCTATGGTCGCACTACCTACCAAGTTTGCGGGCAGGTCGTGGTGTGTTGTTATGGCTCCATTTCATGTTTTTTCTATCTCCCCTATCATCCCTAGCGTTACATACACAAAGTTCTCCTTAGTGTGTGTGCTGTACTTAACAAAACAATTTTTGTATATCTCTTAAGCTGGGGTGTCCAGGGATTCTTTCAATGTGTTGCTTTGTTCCTTTTTTTATCATTCCAAGTGCACCTACTATCACTGGCACAATTCTTGTTTTCAATTTCCACATTTTTTTTATTTCAATTTCTAGGTCTCTATATTTTGACAGTTTTTCGAGTTCCTTGGTTACTATGTTACAATCCGCTGGACAAGCCATATCAATTAATAGGCAAGTTTTTCTTTCTGGTTTTTAACAATAATGTCCGACCTATTTGCTTCAATTTTTCTGTCTGTGTAGATGGTGTAATCCCATAGAAAGGTGATATCTTCTATTTCTGTAACCGGTGCTGGGTGATGTTCATACCAGTGTTTGTTTACAGATTTTCCATAGTGTTTGCACATTGTGCAATGTAAATATTGCCCCACTCTATCGTGACGATTTTTATATTCATTTGGGGCAAGTACAGAACATCCTGAGATTAGATGGTTCTATTGTTTCTCGGTATTTATCACAGAACCTGCATTTTGGATCCACATTATTATGCATAATATTTGCCTGAAAGTTTCCAGTGAAAAGACTTTGGTCTTGCGCTGCAAGAATAAAGCCTTCAGTTTCAGACTTTAATCCAGATGCACGTAACAATCAATGAGTATTAACTTTATCAACATTGGATTTATTGGCACGTTCTGGATATTGGCCATGCAGAGGTTTGTCTTGCCAGCGTTGTTTCATCTGTTCAAGAGCTTTATCTTTGGCTTTCATTTTCATATTTTTTGCCGCAATATTTGGTTCTTGGATTCTGTTTTGCTTTTCTACAGAATCTACTGAATGTAAATCTTGTTTGTATTTACTGCCTTCTTTTATTATTGAATATTTTTTCTTTCTTCATGTAGCTTGACTAATTGTATCATCCAGTCCGTTGTTGTTTCTATGTATGTTAGTAAGTCAATTGTTGTTGTCTTGTATAACAATTCTAGCTGAATAAGACCTCTTCCACCTTCTTATGTATGTATAGACAGTCTACATCAGTCTTTGGATGATGCATCTTATGCTTGCAAAAAAGCTTTCTTGTTTTAGAATCCATTCGCCTGATGTCGTTTAGAGTTCAGTTTAAGATGTTGACAACTGGGCAACTGGGATTGCAAGGCCATAATTCTGTTCTGAGAATTCAATTCAGTTTTTAATATCAGTCGTAGCCTTCTATAGTACTCTTTACACACTATTTCTTTCATTTATTTTATGGTTAATTTTTTCACTCTCATTTACATCTAGGTATTATTTATAAGCTTCTTCTGGCTTTAATTCTTTTATTGCTACAGCAGGGTCTAAGCTAATTGAGGATGTTTGTTGTAGCGATCCACGTAAAACTGTAGCTTTATTATTATTATTATTATTATTATTATTATTATTATTATTATTATTATTCGGTACAGTGCTTTGTGATTTTTCAGCGACAATCTATAAGACTTTCTGTTCTTATTATTCTTTGGTACTCATTTTTGATCTTATATTTGTTGTTTGTTATCGGATCGTTTTTACATGCTTCGATCGTTAGATTGGCACGGATTTGAAATAATAAAGTTACAGCAACCGATGAGATATGCTCTCACGCCCTTGACAGCTCATCTGATATACGAGAGTCAGCTGGAAAGTTCATAAGCTGACCCAGATATAAATGTAAGTAGATACACCAGTTGATGTACTGCCATCTTGGGAATGAAGATGCAATATATGTGCAAGAACTAATAACCACGAGTTCTGCGCCTTGATACAGGACTGATACTGAATGAGATTCTGACGACGTGCGAAAGAAAAAAAAAATTGTCGGTGACTTACCGACCCGCGTACACAATGCCTCATCAGAAGGCAAAATCCAAATATAGTTATATATACTTTTTTATTCAATTTCATTCCCATTTGTTGTAGGGATTTTGTTTTGCTGTTTTGTTCTTAAACTAGGATACGAGTTTAGACTTGAATCTATAAAGGTAAACATTAATCGAGTTCATACTCGTTGTTTTTTTTTTTCTTTCGTCTTTGCACATCAAGCTTGACGAGTTTGCATGATTCAACAACTATAAAAGATAGACGCGATGAATAATTAGGCATTGTAGATCTTAGAAGTACACGAATGTACTAAATGAGAAATTTTCATTTGTGTAAGTATCCTATCTGGAATACGGAAGAGAAGAGTATTTTTAAATACCATGTTTCTTCGAAATGTGAGTGATCATGGCTCTCCACAGATTCCTTTTTTATTATCTGTGAAGTGAATTTTCATGATTTCTTTAAAGGGTTCATATAGCTGTTTCCCGTTGCTTTATAAATGCCATGTCTCTTCAAGATGTAAGCGATCATGGTTTTCCACAGTTTCCTTTCCTTTATTATCTGTGAATTGTCATGATTTCTTTAAATTGAAATTATAGTGAGTTCTTATTGTCTCATAAATGCAATGTCTCGTCAAGATGTAAGGGATCATGGCTCTCTACAGTTTCCTTTCCTTTATTATCTGGAAATTGTCATGATTTCTTTAAATTGAAATTATAGTGAGTTCTTATTGTCTCATAAATGCAATGTCTCGTCAAGATGTAAGGGACCATGGCTCTCTACAGTTTCCTTTTCTTTATTATCTGGGAATTGTCATGATTTCTTCAAAGAGATGATATAATAGCTTTCCTTTGACTCATAAATGCCATGTCTCTTCAGGAGGTAAGCATTCATGGATCTCTACGATTTACTTTTTTTTATTATCTGTGAATTGTCATGATTTCTTGGAAAAGAAAGTTCAGTATTTTCTGTTCTCTTCTCCTGCCATTTCAGTGCAGTCCTTCTAAACTGGATGAAGCCTAGATAACCCAGTTTATGCTGCGATTTATACCATTGCTAGTGAGGGTGAATGAAGAAATGGATTCATGTTTTTTTAATGACATTTACGCAATTTATGCGTCAATAACAGTTTCGTCCACTGCACTAATGAGTATACAGGCCTTTAACTTCGGCTTTCAAAACCAGATCGATCGATAGATTCTTTATGCTGCGATGTATACCATTGCTAGTGAGGGTGAATGAAGAAATGGATTCATGTTTTTTAATGACATTTACGCAATTTATGCGTCAATAACAGTTTCGTCCACTGCACTAATGAGTATATATTTTAATGACATTTACGCAATTTATGCGTCAATAACAGTTTCGTCCACTGCACTAATGAGTATACAGGCCTTTAACTTCGGCTTTCAAAACCAGATCGATCGATAGATTCTTTATGCTGCGATTTATACCATTGCTAGTGAGGGTGAATGAAGAAATGGATTCATGTTTTTTTAATGACATTTACGCAATTTATGCGTCAATAACAGTTTCGTCCACTGCACTAATGAGTATACAGGCCTTTAACTTCGGCTTTCAAAACCAGATCGATCGATAGATTCACATAGATAGATAGATAGATAGATAGATAGATAGATAGATAGATAGATAGATATGAACAGGTATAGATATATGAATAAAAGAGATAGATAGATAGATAGATAGATAGATAGATAGATAGATAGATAGATAGATAGATATAGAAATCAACACTGTAAATGATGATTTTTATGTCAAAACTTCTGTTCCGGAAATCGTTACAAAACGTGTATCCAGTCCTGATAAAGTGTGGGGGATGTATCAAAAATACTTTTGTAAACTTTGAAGGCGGATTCATGATGCCAAAACAAGTTAAATTGTCGATATAAACAGATATCCAAAAGGCTATCATTGTACCTCAATATAGCAAGTCATAATAAACGTTCAAAATTTCTTCCGTTTCCTCCACGAGCACTGTCGAATCATTGACTAGCAGACCCTTTCAAATACTCCCACACGGTGTCGAATGGTTTCCCCATGACTCATTGATGAAATGTCTCTGCATCATTAGTTTTAGGTGGACCCACAGATAAAAGAAAAAAATCCAAATAATTGAGGTCAGGGGATCGTGTAAACCATGGAATCGGTCCTCCCTTACCTATCCATCCTTCATGGTAGATGTCAGCCAGTGCATCACGAATAATATGACTAAAATAAGCTGGAGCCTCATCATGCATGACAACATGCATCTTCGTATTAGCAATAGTACATCCTCTATCAGGTGTGGAAGTGTGTTCGAAATAGTCCCTATAGGGAGATGCTGTAAGACATGCTGGGAAAATATATAAACCTACCGAACAGCACCTACAGTTGCAGCCCCACATTTACCATAAACTGGTGCTAGTGTTTAACATGTATCGGCCAACAAATCTTACTTGTGTAAATTTCTTATACCATCTCTTCCAAACGTTGCCTCATTCAGAAACAAGACTGAAGAGACAGATCGCCAGTACGTTCTCCCGTGTTGAGTGATCAGAGAACGAAAGACCCTGGACACGTTGTCAATGATACGAATACAGAAGCTGCTCTTGAAGTAGATAGATAGATAGATAGATAGATAGATAGATAGATAGATAGATAGATAGATAACACACTTAGATAGATAGATAACACACTTAGATAGATAGATAGATAGATAGATAGATAGATAGATAGATAGATAACACACTTAGATAGATAGATAGATAGATAGATAGATAGATAGATAGATAGATAGATAGATAGATAGTGAGTTGATTACATGGATCGGAATGAATAGAATAAGTAAAGAACAAATAGAAAAAAGTGTTTTAAATGTAACATTTCAGATTACCATGCGGTACTATGACATGTTCGACATGCTAAGGCCACTTGACGTGTACTGATTTCTGGATCGTCTCCGAAAAAAACTATAGAATGTATTCTTCATGGTTAGATGCCACGGATCCTGTCATAGCAACGTGACGATAAACACCAGCAAAGGTTGAATGATTCGGCTGTCTTCGTTCTGCAAACGCAATCTGATACAGCCGTGCAGCCTCGCATCCATTAATATTTGCACGGTTGCATGTAAAAATCATATCTGCCTGCTCACGATATAAATATTCTACCATTGTTAAACGGAACAATTCTCAGTTAAACACTGAAGACAGACGCGAACACAAACGTACGCGAATGACAAATGTAACCTAGTCTACATGTCAACACAGCGCGATCTACCGTCAGTCAGTCAGTTAAGTGCCATACGTGATACACGCTTGGGCGATCATATCTCGAAAGAGACATGACTGACAGGACAGATGATTATCCCGTAGTAGGTTGCCATTGCTTTCTGCAGTAGACTGGTTGCCAGCCAAGGCTATAGCACCCAATCTGTCCTGTTATTTAACCCATAACTGGAGGGAAGAGACGGATTAGTACCTTTTCCAAGGGTATTTGCGCGGAAGTGAATGCAATGAATTCAACTAGAATTCGAACTCGGCTCTCCGAGTTGTCGTTCGGAGCCGATATCCACTGCACCACAACGCACTTCCGATCTACCGTAAGCTTACTTAAATCACCCAAAACAGGAAGGGTTTACGGATATATGTTTATATGAACTTTTCTCCTTGTTTTGGCGTGAGGAAGCCGCTAGCAAAGTTTATAAATGTATTTTTGATACACCCTATATATATATATATATATATATATATATATATATATATATATATATAAGGTATGATGGATAAATTATTATCTATAAATTAAGCAAAAATGAAAATAACACTGACATCTCATTTTAAAATATATATTTATCAAAATTACAAAAAAATATCTTGAAATACTTAAGAGTAAATTTATTCAATAAAATCGTGAATGGCTTCAACCTCCAGATGATTTTGAATCTCCTGCATCCCTTCTGGATGGCCTCTTTGTTTAAGTTGGTGAATGCTGTAATAATTATTGCCTTATTGATGTCTTGAAATGTAAAGTCAGCCAGGTGTAAAAAAAAAAAAGATAAGAGATAGCAATTAACAATGCATTTAAATTCTTGAAGATTGTAGATGTCAGGGAAGCAAGTATAGGGAAGGGAATTTTACAGACGGGAAGTGCGAAAGAAGCTGAGAGAATAGAAGTTGAGGCTACATTTAATCGGTTTCACTAGTCGCTAGTCTAGTAGCTCAAGTAAATTCATGCAGGGAGCTAAGATCATCGGAACAGAGCTAAAAAGATAACGATTATAGCTGTCAACCAGGATTCTTTGCCATCCATTATCACTGCTTTCAGAGTGCGGTGCTCTCTCTCTCTCTCTCTCTCTCTCTCTCTCTATATATATATATATATATATATATATATTCTAAACATATACTGTTAAATATAAGAGACAATGAATGTCTATTATGTTTAATCATGAGCCGTTCTAAACGTCGTATTTTGGCTTTAATTTCAGTTGAAAATAAAGACAAAAATTCTCCAACATTTGGATAATTTTTTATTGGTTCTAAGCTTTCGGCTCACATGAGCCATCTTCAGAGAGTTTATTAAGACGGTAACACAATAACATCCACCATCACCGACGATTTTATTTTGTGTTGACATAAAACTCCGCTAGGCAACGGCAATAGTTACCAAAAATAACAAACGCAGTTCGCAAATTTGCAATGCGGTTCTATGACGTCACACCACATTGTGATGTCATAGAACCGCAGCTAATTGATGTGTATATATATTGTACAATATATATACACATCATATATATATATATATATATATATATATATTATAAATTGTATTTTAGAACATGTACAATTTTTTTTATATATATATCCACTACAAATTGTACATTTTGCTTCGACATTGAACTTCCAATGTCTCATCAGGTGGTGTGGAAAGGAATGGAAGACCTCTTTTCTTATATTTGGGAGTTGTGTGTGGGATGTTGGCGGGGTTTAGTCATAAGGGAATAAGTCTTGTAAATTGTCCGTTATATTCACAGCTCTAAATTATATATCGAGCACTGTTTTAAATTAATGTTTTGGACGTTGTAAATTTATCTTCGTTCCTTATTCACTAGGATATATATATATATATATATATTAATGCAGGTTTCATTGAATAATATAGACAAGTTTTGTCTATTAATTTTGTGTAGGATCCGTTCATACCGTCTGATATACTTGATGGTGATGTCGTTGAAAGACAACAAAAAATCACAATATTTGTTGAATTTTTTATCGGGTCTAAGCTTTCGGCTCACATAAGCCATTATCAAAGAGTAAATATTAACACACAGTAAACATAGAACATTTAAGCTATTAACAATAAAGAGAATTGAATTGAAAATATAAGTCCATCCCTACCGTGGCGGATGGCCGAAGACTGACAAAATAGTGGTGTTAATATTTCCAATAACGTACTCAAATGTCTGTAATCAAACCAGGGCCACAACACCATATATATATATATATATATATATATATATATATATATATATATATATATATATTAAATGAATTATTCGAACATTATTTTTTATCGATACTCGTATTTAAGTAGATATTCTTTTTTTAATTAAACAGTATTATATATTTATATCTACCGGCCTGATTATTTACGATAAATTTTCGATTTATCGCAACAACCATATCTGCTCTGAAATGTACCGTAATGTCAACAAATGTAAACATGTTACGGAAATTAACGAATTTTAACGAAACTTGGTTATAAACAACCGACAATTTGAAATGAACTGTTTGAACATTTTTTTTCGAAAACTGTGTTATATAGGCGTGATTAAAACCTCGTTTAGACTGGAGGTCATTCGTGGTCGAGCGGTCTAAGACGTTGCCAGATCAAATGGTAGCTTCCCCTATGTAGATAGGAGTCGCAGGTTCGAATCCTGCCGAATGAAATAATAAAAAAAAAACTTATCGTAAATAATCAGGCCAGTAGATATATAATACTGTTTAATTAAAAACAGAATATCTACTTAAATACGAGTATCGATGAAAAATAATGTTCAAACAATTCGTTTCAAATTGTCGGTGGTTTATAACTAAGTTTCGTTAAAATTCGTTAATTTCCGTAATATATATATATATATATATATATATATATATATATATATATATATATTAATCCGTTACACTGTGGGTGGTATGCAGTTGTCCGTAAACGTCATAATCCTATTGTCTTGGAACAATTCACTTTCGAACTGCCGACCATGATCGATGACAACGTATAAAGATACACTAAACCTCGAAATCAATGCATCAACAAAAGCTTCAGCCACTGATTTTACAGTGATTTCTATCATCGGTTGGACTTCAATCAAACGTGTCATACTATCTATACAAGTAAGTATCGGTAAGGGCTGATATAATGTTCCGATTCCTTGCGGGTTGGAGGTAATGGCCCAGCAATATCGATACCACGGTTGAAATCGGGCGAAAGGCAACTCGAAACTCTTCACAGCGGGCTTGATGTCTGTGAACCTTAGATTGCTAACAGACCACGCATTCTGCGCAAAATTTCTTTATAGATTTATCCATCAGTTAAGTGCCATACGTGAAACACGCTTGGGCGATCATGTCTCGAAAGAGACATGACTGATTAGGCAGAAAATCATCCCTCGGTAGGTTGCCATTGCTTTCTGCGGTAGACTGGTTGCCAGCTAAGGCTATAGAACCCAATCTGTCCTGTTATTTAAGCCATAATTGGAGGGAAGAGACGCCAAAGGTACTTGCGCGTAGGTGAATGTAAGGAATTCGAACTCGGCTCCCCGATTTCTCGTTCCGAGACGATATCCACTGTACCACAATGCACATCATGTTACCATAAAATGTATCGTTAGTCATCCTTATATATAATGTATTGTTGGTCTTTCTGCTATAAAATGTATTGTTGGTCATGTTGCCATAAAATATAATAGAAGGAAGAGACGTATTAGTACATTTCCCAATGGTATTTGCGCGTGAGTGAATGCAATGAATTCAACTAGGAATTCGAACTCGACTCCTCGATTTCTCGTTCCGACTCGATACCCACTGTCCCACAACGCACTTGGCCAAAAATATCGTGATTTTAACAGTTTGGAATAGGCTCCCACTCCAGTGTGTGCCAGGTAATGCAAGCTATTAAACACTGTTCTACGCATCTCCATGGGAACAAATGATCTATGATGTATGGTAGAAATATCACAGAGTACAGAACCGATTTCAGGAGAAATTACATATTCCTTAAAGTTTGAATAGAAATTTAAAATCTAATTTTATATATTTTATACAATTTAATTTTATTAAAATCTAAGTTTGTACTGTTTTTGCGCTTGAACTATTTCTGATAAGTCACAAGCGTCTATTTCAGAGACAGACAACCTTTTCAGAGTGAGGGCCAGATAAGACTTTTGTGGGCAGGCTGTGGGCCGGAGTGAGAAACGAAACACCCCAAAGTCAATACTGTTTTATAGAAAACAAGGTTTCTACGTCACGAAAATGAAAATGTAACTGTTTCAAAAGTAACCAAAAATATTTTTTAAATTATTCTTTGATTTTATGGCATACTATCACCACACCCACTCTTTATATCTTTTGAGCTTTCTTTTCACTACCAGTTCACGGACATGAAAAATCAACCGGTGCCAAAGTCTTGGACTTCTAACATAGGAGTGAAAAAACTCTGGAATCTGGTAGTACGTGATCACAAACACTAAGGGGGAGTTTTCGCGAACCGGATCGCCTTGTTAATATCGAGCAGAGTGACGGGCTGGACGTTAGGCCTTCGCGGACCGCATCTGGCCCGCGGGCCGTAAGTTGCCGACTCTATTTGGACTGCGAACACAGGTCTGAATAGACAATCTGCAAATATGTTTTGTTCACCTCTGATTTCTAAGTTAGTCTGACTTTAACACGTGATACGTTCACTACCAGCAGAGGAAAGGTGGACCGGCATTGGTTCTAAAGCTATACCAACAACTGCTGGACGAGGTAGAGACTTGCACCTGTATATATGATGAGATTTATTCTCGTAGCTACTATCCTAACCGCTAGCGTTAACAACGGCAAACATGAGGGGGCTAACGCGGTCGGCCCCCTCAGTTTTCCAAGTGACTAGGGCTAAGAGACGAAGGACAATAATTGGGAAACATTTGGATGCTATTCTTCCTTTTCTGCGATCATTTACACCATGACTTGTACGAGCCGAACCCGCAAAGCATAAATGGTCTCTGCAGATTGTTGGTTTCTGTTGCGTGGAAGAGATGCAATCTCACGGGAATCGCATTGTTACTCCGTTGGTTAGATCTCGGCCCCAATGCTTGGAATTATTGATGCGACCTGAATTAACGGCATTAAGTCATCGGATAATTGACCTAAGTCCACCAGAGGTTTGGGGGGTGCGTGTGTGTGTGTGTGCGTGTGTGGGGGGTGCGTGTGTGGGGGGTGCGTGTGTGGGGGGTGTGGGGTGTGGGGGGTGCGCGTGTGTGTGTGTGTGTGTGTGTGTGTGGGTGGGGGGGTGGGGGGGGTTGTGGGGGGGATGTGGGGGGGGGGGGGCTGTTACAACCGGTGCTATCTGCTGAGGAAGGGCACTAATAAATGTGTGCCTTACTATCTCCTCACTGGTACGAATTCCCGCTAGGGTCAGCATCTCCTGTAAGTATAACGACGGACAGCCAGATACTATGGTGGTCTTCATCAGCTTTTCTAGTAGTTGTGTCCTGGTTTTCTCGTACGCAGCTACTGCGGAGTCTTTAAGTTTTGCATGATCGCAAAACCGGGGCTGGGATATTGGTGACCACATTAGGTGGTAAGACGCTGATAACTGTGTAGAATTTAGTGTCTTCGGTAGTCATCTGTCGTAGATGGAATTGGGATTTGATTATGGTTAACCAGCCAGTCATACTAGTGTTCATAAATTGTGGAGGTTTTTTTTTATGCTAACTTGCTATGAAGGGCCTATATTTCATATGAGACGTCCCTGTATAGCTCTAGTGAAATATGAGAGAAAAGAAAGGTAGGCGATATGAAGAAAGAGATAGAAAAATCAATGACCTACCCAGATCAAAATTTATGTATATTTGTCGTTCGATTAGTCATGCTATTTTAGAATATATCTTTCTCTCTCCATTTGTAACTACAGTTACTGGTGATAAACATGCAAGAACAATATAATGAATAAATATGGACGCCACATTAAGAAAGATACCAGTATTATTTGTTTTGACTTCAAAATATATGTTTTTTGATGCGGTATTAGAATAATTATTGTTTTGTTTGTGGTTTTTTTTTCTGGTTTTAAATACCACATATCAGTTAATGATTTAAATCTTGGGTGTGTGGAGGGTTTATGCAAGGTGCATTAAAATGTTTTTGTGAGTAGAATTTTAATTGCATGTTCGTGACTTTGTTCATTAGATGTTCTTTCTGATGGTTGGGTTGTAACTTCATGAATAATTAGCAAGTCAGTCTTTCTTTTTCGCACTTTAACGAAAGTCTTCTTTCAGGGCGATGAATAACACACGTACGTCTGTCTCTTTCAAGGCTTTATTCTTCTACAGTATTTACCACATTCCCACCAAGGAGTATGAGACACAAGGTCACAAAGTCACAAAGGTTTATTCCTCTGCTGCCTTTACATGTGTTGACCATCTCCTTTGATATTTTCCAACACCAGCACACTGCTGATTCGAATTAGGCGGCAGAGACAATAATTATATATTTCAGATCACCTCATTCCTTTTACATGGCATGACCTACCGTTGACCGAATTTATACAAGTTATTATCCAATTCATGTCTATATTATTGGTTTCAGACTAAAAGATAAGAAAAAAGTGAAGAAAAATAGACAAAAAAAGAAAAAGAAAGTGAAAGAGAGAGAGAGAGAGAGAGACTCTATCGCTCTATAGGGAATGAAAAGACCTTAACCTGCTTAATCTTTACCTAATCTATTCGCAACAGATTAATTATGACATGTCTCTAATTTGTAGTTAGGTATATTGTATTTATTCTCGATCTTTCTAGTTGCATTGTTCAACTATATTTCATATGATCCATTATTGTACATAATTAGGTTACAATAAAATTTTATTTCAAATGAATACTACCTTATGAATCAATGTAGAGCGGCGTGATCATAAAAACCAACAATAAAAAGGGTGGAGTTGTACAAAATTAATGACGATGTTCTACAGAAAATGACAGCAAAAAGGGCACTCATGCTTAAAACCAGAAAGAGACGGTTAAAATTTCTGGGGAAAAGAGGAGTTTGGAACATTTGATACTCACAGGACAGATTGAAGGTAAGAGAGACAGAGGAAAGCAATGCACAAAACTACATGGCAAGATTGAGGGAATGGACGGCGGAGTAGGATCGGAAGAGATGGCAAAAAGACAAAGAATATAAAGAGGTACAAGGAACAGGAAATAGATCGCCAACGTCCTGAAGAGACACGATATAAAGAGGATAGATAGATAGATAGATAGATAGATAGATAGATAGATAGATAGATAGATAGATAGATAGATAGATAGATAGATTAGTAATTTGAAAACTGAAAAGAGGACTTTGGATTACGAATTTCAAAAGATAAAAAAGAATAGGAAATTATGTTGTACGTGTATTTATTTTGACTTGCACGGTAAGGGGAATCAATTTACAATAAATTTCGGAAACTCCCCTCTCACAAATTTTATAATTTTTTTTCTTTTTTTTTTTATTATTTATTTATTTATTTATTTATTTATTTATTTATTTATTTATGATCTGGAGTGTCTCCTTAAACCATTACCTTAAGACTTAAATCTACATAGCAATTGAATAAAAAATTGAATTGAAAAATATGATTATTTCTGGTCGCAACGCCTAATCTACAACTCCCCCCGACCCCGAAAAAGTAACTTTTGAAAGTAAATAATAGCTAAAAAGGATTTTAAATAATTTGAGTTATCTCATCCTGCTGTATAAATTTTAACCACAGGATGGTGGAAGAACGCATCAAGGGAGATAAAAGCTTAAAGAGTTGTCTCCCCTGTACTCCAAGCCACATAAGAATTTTACCATTTTTTTTAATTTTGATATGAAAATTAGGATATAATGTGAATTGACAGACACAGTATATAGCCGATTACTATATGGGAAGTTAACAGGATTTAAATCTCTGAGGAAATGGTTTCTGCTTTATCAGTTAATTTTTATTTTATCAATTAAATTATGAAAAACTTGTAACTAATAATATAAATAAGTCATGCTTGAAATACTTTTATATTTTTGTTTTAAAAAAATTAATATAAGTGAAATTCAGAAAGCAAAAGTTATATGGTTTAAAAATGTTTCAGCTCTTATTTTTAAACTAACATGTTTTCAGAGGAATATATGATTTTGTGCATTGTGGTGCAGTGGATATCAGCTTGGAATAAGAAATTGAAGAGCCAAGTTCAAATTCCAGTTGAATTCTTTGCGTTCACTTTCGTGCAAATACCTTTGGAAACGGTATTAAAACATCTCTTCCCTCCAGCTATGAGTTAAGTAGCAGGACAGATTGGGTTCTCCAGCTTTGGTTGGCAACCAGTCTACCACAGAAAGTAATTGCAACCTACTGCAGGAAAATCTCCTGCCCTATCAGTTATGTCTCTTTTGAGATATGATCGCCCAAGTATGGTACTAACTGACTATGATTTTGAATGAAAAACTGCTGGAGCTAGTAATCAATATGAGAAAAAATTAATTTACAACAATCCAGAAACTGGTTCTTCAGTTTGGCATTTTTCGTAACCAATTCACACAAACTATTGAAATTCCATCCTAATACTCACAGTTGGAACTTGCTGGGGATTTAGGTTTTACTTCTAGTCCTCTCTGATCTCTGGAAAATTATGTTCAATAAATAGCAAGAGAAATAAGCTGGAAAAAATGCTAGTAAAAATTAATCATGATTAACAAAGTTTATCTAAAAAATTAATCATAATTTTTAAAAAATGCTAGCCAGAAAAATCAATCATAATTAATAATGCTTACCTCAAAAATGAAACATGGGGGCTCAGCAATGAAGTCTTCTAGATCCGGTGCCTCCCAAAAGATTTCCAGCTATGCTAAAAGTAGGATTGCAAGATTGGTAAAGAAGCAACTAAGGAATGTTCATGAGTATTTAATAGAAAATGTTGAAGAATCAGGAACAACATTTACACTACAATCAGTCAACAACACACCCTACTAGCATGACTTGCAGTTTTCTAGAGCATGAAAATATTTTTGAAAAATCACACAGAGGTGTCCTTGAAGTCTGCTAAGGAACATTTATATAAATTAGATACCTATTGAAGTAGTATTCTTTAGTCTGATGAAACCAAGAATGTTATTTGGCCTTAATTTTTATCATCAAATTTTGAGGAAGAACAAAGAATTCAAGTCAGAGAATACAATCACAACTGTGAAGAATAAAGTTGGAAATATCAATGGTATGTGGCTGTTTTTTATCAAATGATACAGAATGATATCACAAGATTGAAGTAAGAATAAATGTATCAAGATATAGTGAACAAGAATCTCCTTACATCAGTGAAGGCTTTAAAAATTAAGCACAATTTGGTGTTTCTGTAGAACAATGATCTTAAACATACTGTCAACACAACCAAACAGTAGTGTATGAAATTAAGAAAAATCAACCAGTTAAAATGGCCCAGTTAGTCACCTGACCAAAACTGAATTGAATGTTTGTGCCCATGCATGCTAAGTTTGTAATTTGAATGAAATGAAATACAATACAATCTGCATATTTTAATGGCGTATTTATAAGAAATGAATATTGACTTAAGTTATTTAGTGTTGAATTTAGAAAATGACTGAAGTTTGTCATTGTTTTATTTTTTTAAACATTTCACTACAAGGAAGACAATTAAGCCACTAAAATGCAAATGGTTAATTTCTTAAAATTTTTTTTATGTTTTGAAATTCGTAATCTAAAGTCCTCTTTTCGGTTGTCATATTACTAAAGCACTTTACATTGTATGAACATATTTTGATTTGGTTTGCATAGGGGTGGGTAGGTCAGGTTTTAAATCCTGTTAACTTCCTCATTTAATAATCAGATCTATTTATATTGTGTGTCAGTCAATTTCCAACCGACTGCGGGAAAATCTTCTGCTCAGTCAGTCATATCTTTAAAGCGACATGATCTCCCAAGTATGTATCACATATGACTTAACTGATATACAGAGTGCTATGAGTAAACTGTCACCATTTTACATCATGTCTGTCAGACAATTTCTGCAACCAGTTCACCCGCTACATCTGACCACCTAACACCCTAGTGTGTAATCGCCTTAATTATTATATGTGTTGGCAGCATTCCCTGGCTAAAACAAGGAGACCATCCAGAAGAGAAGCAGGAGATTCTGAATTCATTTGGAAGCTGTGGTTAAAGCCAATGATGATTTTATTGAATAAACCTACTCTTTAGTATTTTAAGATATTTTTGTGTAATTTTGGTAAGTATATCTGTTAAAATGAAATATCAGTAATATTTTCTTTTTTTGTGTGTGATTTGGGCGACAATTTATCCATCGCGCCCTCTATTTATAAAACAAATATTATTGAGAAAGTAATAGAATTGTTAGATTTGTTCATACATCAAGCGTCTTCAGGTGATTATACAGCAAATTTATACAATATCAATTAGCAAACATAAAATAACAAGTCATCTTTACTCATAGTGAGTTTTCCAAGATACTGTAACTTTGTAATCACTATCGGATGCATCCAGCTCTTTCTGAATCCCATGCTGTCTCCTCAGATTGACAAACAAACACTTTAAAATGTTCATACTAGAGTTTCTGGTGCAAATGCCAAGCAATACAACAGGCCATTTCCAAATTTCTGGCTGATTGAATTGATTCATAGCACTCTTTTACTCACTAATGATGCCCAACCAACCCTAATATAAAATGCAGTTGAAAAACATCAAAAACAATGTGCATGCATGAAATTAAAAATATAAAATTGCAATAATTTACTTATCACACCCTGCATATAACATAATTATATAGTAACTAGTAGTATAGCCTGGCGTTGCTCGGGTGTAATGAAAGCTTTAAAACTAATCCATGGTCCTGGAGCTCAGACTCTTTGGACGTTAACACAAAAGACTAAAAAGCAATAGTTGTTTCCAGTTAAAGCGAAACCGTAGACTAAAAGAAAAATAAATGGATGTAAGTCAAATTTTGATTTCCTGGTATCAATATCAAATAAGTTTTTTCATCGTAACCTGAATTTTGAAGGCTAAATAAGTCTTCTGAGTAAATGGTATCATGGCTGAGACTAAGAACTACAATTAAACATACTTAGACCCAAACTCGAAGCAAAAACTAAAACAAAAGGGCTGAAAAAAATACAGACATACAGGCAGATAAACAGGCACACACACAAACATCTTGCCTTTTATATATATATATTATCTATTTTCTGCACTATTGTAAGAACTGCAACCTTGAAACTTCTGAATATCATTTCTTATGTTTTTGTCTATGAGTGTATCAAATTTGATTAAAATCGGACCACTCCTTCTATAACCCGATTTTTTCGATTATCGATTTTCGACGTTTATTGGGGTAACTCGACACAAAACCTAGCTAAAAACACTTGCAGACGCTTATAGTACAACTGTGTAAATTTTCAAGAAAATTGGTTCAGCCGTTTCGAAGTCTATAGGAAACGGACACACACACACACACACACACACACACACACACAGAGACAAAGTTCCATTTATAAATAAGTTTAGATTAGATATTTTAAAGGACTTTTTATCACACATTACTTCTCATTGTTATAAACATTATCTTTAGTGGGTACACATGTTTGTATTGTCAAAAAAAACAATGGGATGCAGGTTCAATTCCTGTTGGAGGCATAATTTTTCTTTAGTAGGACTTCTCAATTTAGAATAGATGTTATTAATTTCAATATTTCACTCAAACAAATGTATACACTAAAAATAATGTTTATAATAATATATATGTATATAAATAAAGTTGATGTCATCATGTAGACCTATGGATCCTTTCAGCCAACACATTATCAAAGGTGCTCATTAGTGTATTGATAATGATAGACTGGACATGAAAATTACTTACAGAAGTGAAAGTTGGAACTCGTTTAAAAACATACCTTTAATCAATAAATAATTAAAATGTAAGGGGGTGTAAACACACAGTTCCACAAGAGTAATAAAATGGAAAAAGAAAAACTCAGAATTCCTCCACCAATCATAAGAAGCAAATGAATTGCTCTTTCTGTCTGCACAGACTAGGCTGATGGATTTTCAAGTAAACAGCCTCCAAAACATGTAAATGATGGGCCGAGCAGGCACAGTGCAAGACAGAAAACCATGTGTCCTCATACCTATATATATATATATATATATATATATTAATTAGTTTTTGGTCATAATTAAATGAGATCAGTACTCAGTTATATCAAAAAGTGCTCAATACATTTATATTGTAAAGCTTTTGAATATTTTTCATTTGTAAATGAGTTATATATATATATATATATATTAAAAAAGGATTAATTCAAAGATGTTGAATGGCCATTTCGATATAAAGATCCCCACGGGGGACGACACATCACCTCAGCAACAGAAAAACCTTTCAGAAACTGGAGAAAAATTAGTCTACTTTTCCTTTTTAAATAGATTGCAAAGAAATTAAAAAATAAATAATAAAATCAAATAAAAATAAAAATAAAGGGAAAGAAAAAGAAAAAGAAAACGAAAAAGAAAAAGAAAAAGATAGAATAAAATCAAATAAATAAGAAAAGAAAAAAAATTGACATCGTCTGGGTTCGCAAAAAAAAGGGAGAATGTAACTAAAAATTAACAGAATATTTTATTATTTATTTTTTAATTTCTTTGCAATCTATTTAAAAAGGAAAAGTAGACTAATTTTTCTCCAGTTTCTGAAAGGTTTTTTCTGTTGCTGAGGTGATGTGTCGTCCCCCGTGGGGATCTTCATATCGAAATGGCCATTCAACATCTTTGAATTAATCCTTTTTTAATATATATTTGCTCTGTAATATTTTATTACATGGAGCTCTCTTCCTGTATCATTTTTTAATATTAAAATAAATTTTTAATATTAATTAGGATCGGGTTTTTTGGAATTTACCTTCCTGCTTTTTTCCCTTGGATTGAAGTATCTGAATTAAAATATATATATATATATATATATATATATATATATATATATAAGAGATGTAATACAGCAAAACAGGCTTGTCTGCAAATGGTTTATATATATATATATATATGTATATATATATATATGTATATGTACTCTTCATTTGTAAACAACTTATTATGCAACCTAGGTTTCTACCATGAGTGGTGTCTTCAGGCGATTTTCAATAACTGATTTTAGCGTTTATCCTTTTTTTTAACAATGCTCACATAATGGTGATTTTTTTGAACACTCACATAACGGGGAATTTTTGAATGTGCAATTTTTAAAATTACAAGAAACTGTAACGTTTTCAACCATGGTTGTATGAACCTAATAGATATTTTTTGGTTCGGTTACACTTAGTCATAATTTCTGGTCTTTCATTCAATAATTTATTTTTGTTTAGGAATAGCATAATCGCTAATTTTTTTCCTGGCACAGTCTACATATTTTGCCACTGCTGTAAGGTGGTTCAATCACAGGTCTAAACTGTACAAAATTGGCTAGCCATGTGTGGAAATTGAAATTAAAATATTGAAAAGACTCAGACATAACATGGAGTAGAGTGAAAAAAGCCAAGCCTTACAATAGTGGCGAAATATGTAAACTGTGCTAGAAAAAAATTAGCAATTATGCTATTCCCAAACAAAAATGAATTGTTGAATGAAAAAACAGAAATTATGACTAAGTGTAACCATACCAAAAAATACCTATTAGGTTCATACAACCATGAATATAACCTTACAATTTCTTGTAATTTTAGAAATTGCACATTTGAAAATTCCTCATTATGTGAGCATTCACAAAAATCACCATTACGTGACCATTCTTAAAAAAAAAGGGTAAATGGTAAAATCAGTTATTGCAAATCGCCTGAAGACACCACATGGTAGAAACCTAGGTTGCGTAATAAATCATTTATAAATGAAGAATATTCAAAAGGTCTACAATATAATTGTATTGAACACTTTTTAATACAAATATGTATGGGTCTAATTTTATTATGACCAAAAAATAAGTAATTAAACAATCAATATATATATATATATATATATATATATATATTTTGTTGTTTTTCTTTAATCAGAAGTGGAAGAGTAGGAAGGTAAATTCCAGGAACCTGATCCTAATCAATATTAAAAATTTTTAACATTAAAAAGTCATGCAGGCAGAGAGCTCAATGTATTGAGAATATGGAGCCAATATAAATTAGAGAAAATTTTCAAACTTCAAAGGTGTCGGATGTACATTTCAACATAGGATCTCTAATAGAGACTCTACTCACATTGTTTTTCCAAATGGCAAAGGCCCTGGGTTAGAGTGTGGAGGGGTTTTAGGTTAACAACTCTCACAAAGTGGAAAAGGACAGAGCTGGTAGTCACAGGGTTACAGGGTGTTGAAATGGTATATTTAGTAAGGGGAGGAATAGGAGTTCATATTTTATAAAGATAGACAACTAAATGAGTTAAATTACTTTATAAAGTTAAGATTTTGGGCTGTTTGAAGAGGTGTATTTAGGCGAGAAGGAATGGGTTTCAATATAAGATTTTAAAAAGGTAGAAGCGAGCTAAATGCCAATTACAGGAATTTATCAGTTTAAAAACTATTAGAGAAAAAATATTAGAGAAAAAAATATTAGAGACAAAGAAAATATATATATATATATATATATATATATATATATGTTCATATAGATAGGGTTGAGTTACAAACTCAACCCTATCTATATATGAGTTTCACGCTTTTGCAATCGTTAGACAAACTGATTAATTTTTTTTTTAAATTTGGTTATATTCGTGTATTTTTGTGGAAGTGGGGGAAAAAAATCTGTCGTCACGACAGACTCAGACATACACATATATACATTTGTACACCCATCAACGCGCGCAAGGACACACACACACACACACACATACACACGTATGCGCGTTCGGTCACTGAGGCTTGCATAAACATACACATGTGAATCATGCGGAGTTTTAAAAATATAAAAATTACAGACAAAGACATTAAAATAATCATGCACTGCCGCAAATCCCTACTATTCTACAATAATGAACCATGGACAAAAAACAAAACCACGACTTATTCGATGTAACAATGGGTAGCTACGATGGAGCAGAGACATGCGAATTAGTAGGCATACTCATTCTTTCGCACCTAGCCAGAATCCTGGATAAAAAGGACACTGGTCTATACAGAGATGACGGACTTATCCTGATAAGAGAACCCAATGGTCCCAAATTAGATAGATTTAGGAAAAAAATAGTAAACGCTCTAAAATCCATTGGATTCAAAATAGAAATAAAAGCAGGTATAAAAACAGTAAACTTCTTAGATGTCATCCTCAACTTAGACAAAAACACATATGAACCATACAGAAAAAATAATGACGATCCAACTTACGTACACACATCCTCCAACCACCCACCTTCAATCATCAAACAAATACCCATATCAATCAGCCGCAGACTATCTGAAAATTCATCTAACATACAGATTTTCAATAACAAAAGAACACCATACGACGAAGCACTAAAGAAATGTGGATACAAACAACAACTACAATATACAACTCCGCAACAAAAAAGCAAAAACAGAAAAAGAAATATCATCTGGTTCAATCCACCATACAACAAAGCCGTCAAAACAAACATAGGTAAGACATTCCTGAATTTATTAGAAAAACACTTCGCGGTGACAAACCGATTAGCAAAAATATTCAACAAAAACAACGTCAAAATTAGTTACAGCTGCACAAAAAAATATTACACAAATAATAAAAAACCACAACAAAAAATTAACAAACTACAATAATGCAATCGAAGAAACTCAATGCAACTGCAGAAACGGAACTACATTCCCACTCCAGAGAAATTGCCAGCAAACAAATATAGTATATAAAGCCAAGGTAAGTGCAAACAATAACACAATGTACTACATCGGTGCCACTGAGGGACCATTTAAGAAAAGAAATAACAACCACAATCTTTCATTCTCCAACAGAAAATACTTGAACAGCACTACACTATCAACATACGTATGGCGTCTAAAAGACAGTAATATTTCATCAACAATAAGCTGGGAAATACTGAAAAAAGCACCTGCTTATAACAACATTACAAAAAATGCCTACTTTGTCTACATGAGAAAGTAGCAATTATATCACATACCTCACAAAAGAACTTACTAAACACGAGATCAGAACTAATTTCCAAATGCAGACATGAAAATAAATACCTATTATCACAATTTATACCAAACGGATAAAAAAAAATCACACGTCTCTGCCATAGTAAAATTAATGATTAATAAACACTAACAAGCACTACAAATTAGAATTTCCACCATGTAAATATACGCAACCACAAAAAATAATAAAACAAGCCAATAACCGACTTTAAAACAAAAATAACAATACAGCCTTAAATAAAATAATAGCAATTCTTACCTACCATAGTTTCACACAGAACCCATCAAAAGTACATATGTACGTACGAGAAATCGACAACTATTCGCGCGTTGACATCGCTACACACCATTCGAATATGTCAACCGAATGAGTGTGTATATGTGCAACGGCACACATATACATATATACACCGAACCCCGCACGATTCGCATGTGTATGTTTATGCAAGCCTCAGTGACCTAACGCACGTACGTGTGTGTGTGTGTCCTTGCGCGCGTTGATGGGTGTACAAATATATATATATATATATATATATATATATATATATATATATATATATATATATATATGTCTGCGTCTGTCGTGACGTGTACGTACGAGAAATCGACAACTATTCGCGCGTTGACATCACTACACACCATTCGAATATGCCAACCGAATGAGTGTGTATGCGTGCAACGGCACACATATACATATATATACCAAACCCCGCACTATTCGCATGTGTATGTTTATGCAAGCCTCAGTGACCGAACGCGCGTACGTGTGTGTGTGTGTGTGTGTGTGTGTGTGTGTGTGTGTGTGTCCTTGCGCACGTTGATGGGTGTACAAATGTATATATGTGTATGTCTGAGTCTGTCGTGACGACAGATTTTTTCCCCCACTTCCACAAAAATACACGAATATAACCAATTTATTTTTAAAAAATTAATCAGTTTGTCTAACGATCGCAAAAGCGTGAAACCCAGGGTTACAAACTCACACCTATCTATATGAATATGCTTGCTCTATCACTGATATTGAGCGCTTTTAAATAAGTACCACGCATATATAATATGTAAACAATATAATAGATATAACAAATTACATATTTATATATATATGTATTGATATTTATAATTATATACATACACTTTTCACATATATATATACATATATGTGTTAACCAAGGAAAAGGGGGTTTAGTAAAAGAATCCATATTTTCTAAAAATAGGCAATTAAAGGAGCTTGGGATAGGAAGGTAGGGGGGTTAAAATACTTTTTACGGTTAACGTTAGGGGAAATTAAGATTAAAACTTAAATTGAATCCTTTTAATTTATATTCTAACATCTAGTCGACGGGGATTTAAATTCTAAATTTAAGTATTCAAAATATTTGCCTTGTGGCGGCACTTACTGATGAATTCCCTCCTAAGATTCAGTAGCCGGTGTTGGTGGGGGTATTTTAATATTGAAATTTTTTCCAGTAAACATAGCACCTATCACGAAAATTCCTCGGAATACAGGCTGAACCTATCAATTTCCAGCTAATTTCAGGATCCAGCCCTTCCTCTTTCATTTTCCAGAATGCCCGTGAAAGGGCTGTCTGGTACCTCTGACCGGGGTTCGAAAAGGAGTACCTGTGGTTATACAGTCTTTGTTTGAAAGGACCGGCGGACATACCGATATAGGTCCGGAAGTCGTTTTTTTTTTGTTTGTTTGTTTGTTAGATGGAGAAATGCGGGCTTCATAAATCACCTGGGTGAATTTGCATTTTCCCTCCACTGGGCAGGCGTCCACAGAATTACAGTTGCATTCATTTAGAATTCCGGACCTAGATTCAGCATTGCGCAAGTTCACCAGAATACTCCTATTATGGGAACTAATAAGGCTGTCCATATTCGGGGTGCAAGAATAACTAATTTTAAGGGTGTACCTATTCAAATAAACTTAAATAAAAAAATTTAAAATCTTATATTGAAACCCATTCCTTCTCGCCAAAATACACCTCTTCAAACAGCCCAAAATCTTAACTTTAAAAAGTAATTTAACTCATTTAGTTGTCTATCTTTATAAAATATGAACTCCTATTCCTCCCCTTACTAAATATACCATTTCAACACCCTGTAACCCCGCGACTACCAGCTCTGTCCTTTTCCACTTTGTGAGCGTTGTTAACCTAAAACCCCTCCACACTCTAACCCAGGGCCTTTGTCATTTGGAAAAACAATGTCGCTGACGTGACGTAGAGTCTCTATTAGAGATCCTATGTTGAAATGTACATCCGACACCTTTGAAGTTTGAAAATTTTCTCTAATTAATGTATATATATATATATATATATATAATCTTAGTAGTAGTAAGAACTAATGGAATGGCATTGCACAGTTCATTGCATCTACCTTTTAACAGTGCTTGATACATAGAAGAGCAATATTTATATTAATATTCTTATTATTGGAGCTTATAATAAAATCATTTTTTTTCGTTACACAAAAGCTGTCATGTTTCAGTGCTATATTTAGCCCCTCATTGCCTGATGAGGTGCTGAATATAACACTGAATTATGACACCTTTTGTGTAACAAAAAAAATGTTTTCAAATAAAAGCAAGTAATTCCCCTTGACCCATAGGCACAAAAAATATGCCCTTTACCCTAAAAATATTCTATTAATGTAACTTTTAAGATTTATTTTCCAATTCCATGTTTAAGTTTTAGTTCAAATTAAATTAATTTATATAATTAAAAAGATTAAAAATAGTATCCCATCATTATAATATATAACTACCACTAACAACACAAGAACCAAAAATTCAAATCCCAGAAGGGTCAGTTCATAATATGCACCCGATGAATGCATAGCATATGAGTCATATCATTCTACTTCTATAGAAGTAGAATGATATGTAAGACATCACTCAATAAGTTCCGGGCCTGATATATACATGGCGCCACTAATAAAAGATCTATATGATTTTTATGAAGTATTAACCTTCAAATGGCATATGACTAAATTTGGGTCCAATCAGATTTTTAGTTTACAAATTACAATTATTTAAGTGAAGCTGCTGTTGCAAATTTTCAAAACAATGGAAAAATCTGAATTCCACATGTCGATAAAGCATTGCTTTCTGATGGAAAAAAATACTGTTCAAGCAAAGCAATGGCTTGGTAAGTGTTATTCAGGCTCTGCTCTATTGGAAACAACAGTTAAGAGGTGGTAAGCTGACATTAAACACGGTTATACCGTTACGGATATAGATAACCACACACACACCTGCACACATATATTAAGATTGGTCTCCGCATGGTAACATGGAGATGGTTACGTGGGAGCCTAAAGTCAGTTTTGGGATAGCAGGTCAAGGTTAATTGACCCAGATACCCTTAGTAACAAATATCTAGATAGGAAATAGACAGAGACTAGACATGAGGTCATGAAACATCAGGAGCTAAGTCCACGCCAAAAGACAAGTCATGTGAAAAGCAGAGATTGGAAGTCAGATGCAGATCAGATCTTGAATGAACAAGTTACGATTGCTGAGCGCTGATATCTTATGAATGAAAAAGAAGACGCATTTGAGATCATGACGTAATCTGACCAATTCATCTTAAGCAACTCTGGATAAGAAATACAAGCGTATAAATTTTTATTCGTTAAAACAAGAAGACGACGACGAAACCAAATCATTTATCAAGAAAGAAAGAAAGATAGCAACAGAGAGAAGATAAGAGAAGAAACTATACAGTTATTTGTATGCTGATTCTTGTTTGTTAAAACAAGAAGAGGAAGAAGAAGACAAAGCCAAATCATTTATCAAGAAAAAAGGAAAAATAGCGACGAAGAGAGGATAAGAGAAGAAACTGTAGAGTTATTTGCATGCTGATTCTTATTTGTTAAAACAAGAATAAGACGAAACCAAATTGTTTATCAAGAAAGAAAGAAAAATAGTGATGCAGAGAAGATAACGTGCGGACGAAGAGACAGTGAAGAGAAGAAACCGCAGAATTGTGTGTTGACGCTTGTTTGAAGTAAGAAATAAAGAAGATTGCAGATATTGCCGAAAAACTTGTATGCTGAAAATACAACAGTCAACTGAAAGAAAAGTAAAGAAAGTCGCAGCTACATACATTTCAAGCGGACCGTGATTGAGTCTGAAGTTGTATAAAGAAAGAGAAAAAAGAAAAAGAAAAAACAGTAAAACAAAAGAGAAGAAACTGATATAAAGATAAGTTATTATATTCTTAGACCCGTGTTAGAAAATACATCCACTCTCACGAATATTACGTTACCGCAAATACCATACTATATGTGCCAATAATCTTATATGATTCTCCCCATTTTTATTTTGTGTTAATCTCGTGCATTCGTATTCACCTGTATTTGTTTATATTTGTTAATATTTGTCGTAAATTGTTATTTTGACTAAGTTGGGTATCCAAACATAAGTTTTGAGATTCAGGTCATTGGACATTCTTATTCATACTTATACATTTTTTATTTTAATATTTTGTTACTTATTAAAATCGTATATCAAAAATCATGTCACCTTGTCGTTCATCCTTGAATTGTTGGTCAGCACGTGTTGATATTGAAGCAGACCTGGGAAGATTACAGCTCGATTATATCAATCGAACAGTGATCTCATTTTCTTATCTTTGCTTATCATTGTCCATTTGTCATGATCTAGGAGAGATAACTCATATCTGTCCATAGATGCGGAAATGTAAATATCCCCAAATCAACATGTAATCATCTTAATGGTTACCGTCGAGGCCGGCATATGACATATACAGACACAAATGATGCTGAATGCTCAGGTTGACCAAAAACGGCAGTTGTCCCAAAAAACACCAACAAAAATCCACAAACTAGTCTTGGTTATTCCTAAATTGATGTTGCATGAGATAGCAGAGGAGTTGAACATATCCACCATTTTGCATGAAAATTTGTCAATGAGAAAGCCGTGTTCAAAGTGGGTGCTGCATTTGCTCACAGTTAATCAAAAACAACAAGTATTTTTTGCAACAGTTTCAATGCAACAAGAAGGAGTTTTTGCATAAATATGTAACAATAGATAAAACATGGATCCACCACTTCACTTCGGAGTCAAATCGCCAGTCAGCTGGGTGGATGGCAGCAAGTAAAAACTATCCAAAGCGACCAAAGACACAAACATCAGCAAGCAATGTTTGGTTTCCGTATTTTGGGATGTGCAAAGTATTTTGTCCATTGATTACCTTGAGAAAGGAAGAAACATCAATAGCAAATATTATATAGCATTATTGATGTGTTTGAAGGAAGATATTGCCAAAACAGCCACAAATGAAGAAGAAAATGTAATCTCTCAAAAAGATAACACACTGTGTCACAAGTCAATCGCAGTGATAACAAAACTATTTGATTTGCACTTTAAATTGCTTCCACATTCCTCCTATTCTCTAGATCTGGCCCCTATTGACTACTGGCTGTTTGCAGACCTCAAAAGAATGCTCCAGGGAAAAAGATTTGGCTTCAATGCAGAAGTGATATTAAAAACTGAGGCATATTTTGAGGCCAAAAACAAATCATTGTACAAAAAAAGGTCTCAAACTGTTAGAGAAGCATTAGAATCAGTGTATCACCCTAGAAGGAGACTATGTTGATAAATAAAATTGAATTTTTCCTAAAAATTGTTGTTTTATTAGTTAGGCCCAGGATTTATTGAGTGATGTGTTCTATTTATTAAAATATACTTAATAACTCTGTTCTATTACATTGAGCACTGTTTTATTAACAGCAGAAAAATATATGTGTATACTTGCATGCATATGTCTATTTGTATATATGTGTATGCATATGTCTATTTGTATATATGTGTATGCATATGTCTATTTGTATATATGTGTATGCATATGTCTATTTGTTGATATACATATAAAAAAGGTAGGACGGTAAGTATATATAAGCATAAACAAAGTCACGTTTGTAAGTATATGTGGGAATGTACACATATGTATATATGGATATAAGTTAGTATAAATGGGTGGGTTAGTTTATGGGTCACACAAACACCAGTATCCATGGAATTAGAAGTTTCTTCAGAGACCAACCACTTCACGACAGTCTGAACTTTCTCAGCCAGATCTTACGTCAATGCTGAAGTCCTGACTCTCTTTTCCTCTTTCTCTTTTCTTTCTCTTTACCTTTTCCATCTTCTTATTTTTATTTTTGTTTTTATTTTTATATTTTTTATCCTTCTCTTCAGTTAAAGAAAATGCTTATTCCGGCAAAATTTTTTCTACCAAATGGAAGGAATATTGTGTGGTCTGATGAAATGAGCTAATTAAGCTCATAGAAATGAATTATAATTTATAACCAATTTAAATGATGTGTTCAGTTTTCCTTTATACATAAGATATATATATATATATATATAAACATGTTACGGAAATTAACGAATTTTAACGAAACTTGGTTATAAGCAACCAACAATTTGTAATGAATTATTTTGAACATTTACATAGGGGAAGCTACCATTTGATCTGGTAACGTCTTAGACCACTCGACCATAGATAGCCTCCTGATCAGACGAGGTTTTTATCATGCTTATATAACACAATTTTCGATTCATCGTAAACAAACATATCTGCTCTGAAATGTATCGTAATGTCAACAAATGTAAACATGTTACAGAAATTAACGAATTTTAACGAATCTTGGGATCGCAGGTTCGAATCCTGCTAGATAGCACACATTTTTGTAATAAAAATTTATCGTAAATAATCAGGCCGGTAGATATAAATATAAAATACTGTTTAATTAAAAACAGAATATCTACTTAAATACAAGTATCAGTAAAAATAATGTTCAAAATAATTCATATATATATATATATATATATATAGTCATTTGCAGACAGTCCTGTTTTGCTGTATCACAGCTCATCAGTATGGTTCAACATTCAATTGCTTCTAGCCAGGGTTGAAACCCAACCGAACTGACATCAATTAGCGATTCTACCTCTAAGCTATGAGCACTCGGTAAAGTAGATTTTTTAGCGTGATAACTAATGTGGGAAGGTTTTTCACATAAATGAGTTATTTCAATCATAGTGACTTCAAAGTTTCGTGAAGGCATTATTGCAATGTCTTTACTCTTCAGAAGTCCTCCTTATTCTGCAGAACTGAAAAACCTCTCTCCATTCACTATTATAGAAATACACGAATACCAATGCAAAAACAAGGCAAAAAACAGCCTTCTCTTAAGGTATAAACAACAAAAATGAAAAGTCAGAAATTAATATCTAGAGTGAAGATATATAAAAAAAAATGCCAAAAAGCCAACCAACCGCACTTTCCAGGTTTAAACTTAATGTCTCCTCAGGCACACGTACACACATATATGCATATACAAACACAAGGATAGAGAAAATTTCTTGGCCTTAACAAGAAGAGAATGACCTAGTGTCATGAAATGCACATGCTTTTTCATATACTCAACCCAAATTTCAACAATTGACAATTGCTTTCTTTAAGTTTCTCTAATCCTTTCCAACAAAAAAATTTTCTTTCACTATTGCAGTACTCATTTTGGAAGGTGGATTGGTCAAGAACTGCAAAACTAATAAGTGACAATGTTTCATCGAAGAAATTTAAAAAATATAAGATTAAAATATTTTTTGTTTTAAAATTTTAAAACAGGAGAACTGCAATACATAGAAAAGAAAATGTTTAACATTAATTTTGACAAAAAGTTGAATACCATACTTAAAATGAAAATACAGACATACTTTTTTCATTCAAGACAGGGGCCATTATGGTACAAATAAGTTTCAATAAGTCAAATTAAAAAATTTATATTGAAAATTTACATTTTAAGATACAGGCAGGTTGAATCTAAAAATTTATCTATTAAAAAGATGTAAAGGTTTGACACCTATTTAAAAAGCAAAACTAAAACTTGTGTATTTTCTTTAGTTAAGGAATTACCATTGTTAGATACAGACTTACTTAGAGGAATACAAAACACATTATCTAGGAAATTAAGTGTTACTCAAAATTTCAGAAAATAATAATAATACATTCAAGCCATATATAGTAAAAAGATTTTTAGTAGAACATGTAATTTTAAAAAAACAACTTGGATTGGTATATTCACATCAACAAGTGCAATGGTAACTTGGCTCTAGTTTCTGCCATAGCATGACATTCAATAATGGAGAGGAAACTGTTTTTTTGTATTCAAAATATTATCTCCCTTAGACTTTTAATAGTTGCAATCTGGAAAAAAAAATATTTTTATGATAAATGATAATTAAAAAAAAAGTTTGAGTTGTTTTTAAAAAAACAAAAATTATTTTTGGCACACAAAATGAAGAAAAAGATTTGCAGTTTATTTAAAGCCAGGATATAAGTTTAGATAGTAAGAATTTTTTTTAAAATAATAATGGCTTAGTAATACAAGTTTTATTAATTAACCTGGACAACCCGTAGCTGAAGGGAGAAGGGATGGATTCGTTTACTAATAAGTGAATATAAAAAAATACGACTAGAATTGATACTCAGCTCTAGACCACTTGCACATACAAGCTTACGGCACCTGGTATTCCTAAGTGGTCACCCATTTAGGTGCTGACCAGGCTCAACATTGCTTAAATTTGGTGATCATACAGCAAATAAAGAATTTCAACATATTGTTCAAATGAACTTCTCTCAGATTTGACCAAGCTTCTAGCTTATTTCCATGAAAGAATTTCCAAAGAGTAAGAAAAAAATTTGTTAATTTCTAATTGTTTTGTTTTATATTATTAGGTTGGCCAGAAAATCCTGATTCACTTATGAAGCGGAAAGAAAAGTTTTATGGCGCAACACCAAGATTTATTCTTCAAAATAAAGTCCATCATTCTCAACAATCTTCCGTCAGTGATTAGCCTGCATTCAAATCTGTCCCAGTTGCCATTTCACTGGCTTTGAATCAAAAAACTGTAAACAAGCTCCCTTCACTTCTTCACTTGTGCTGAATCAATGGTCGAGGAAGTGTGCCATTGAGCGGAAAATCCTTAGTCACTCAAAGTACCATTGGGACTGAATGGTGAAAAGAATCTCAACATTATCCATCTGTTCGAACTTCTTCGTCAACCTGACAATATGTGGCCTTGCATTGTCTTGCTGAAACAAAGCTCAACTTCAATTGAACAAAGCAGAATGTTTCTTTGCGCCTGACATGAGTTTTCATAAAGTAATGCCACCAAAGAGTTTGTCATACACATGGCCTAGTTGTTGGCAATACAGTTTAGCATTGATAGCACAAACATGTGGAACAAGATTGAAATGCAGTACTCTTTGGAAATTCCACCAGACAGAAATCAAGATTCGTTACTTTTCTGCTCCCTAAGTGACTCAAGACTTTCTGACCAACCTAGTATTTCCAGGAGACAAATTCAAGTTATATATACATACATAAAATGCTCTAAGAAGTGTGTGTGTGTGTGTGTGTGTGTGTGTGTGTGTGTGTGTGTGTGTGTGTGTGTGTGTGTGTGTGTGTTATTTTTTAATTTAAAAAAAGAAATATTTGGACCACAAATCTGGCAGAAACCTCTCCAAGAACCAATATCATTCCAGTCATAGCAGGTATCTAGGGGGAACTAAAATATTTTTCATAGCCAAAATACCGAAACTTTTGGGTAGTACCTTGTATTATTTATTTTCACACCAAGTAAGGCAATAAGTATGAGAGAATATTTATAGGGAACACTATTAATGAGAAAGAAAAATTTTTAAAAATATATATGGAGTTAAAAAGACAAATGATAATGACTGGCATTGCATTTAAATTTTTGAAGATCAAATTGGTATGCCTCTTTCAGATTCCAGCTGAGGCTGTTGCAATCTCTTTCACACAAATACCTTTCAAAAGGTATGAATAAATCTATTCTTCCCCCAGTTAGAGGTTAGCAGCAAGGCAGACATGACTCTCTGGCCTTGGTTGGAAACTAGTCTAGGAGAAGGATGACTCAAACTAAAACTGGTTGGACATCAGGTTAACTCTACTCTCTAAAACCCTACTAGCTACAGAAAGCATAGCAGCAATGCCTTGTATAATGAGGCAATAAAGCTATTGCCTCATGTTTCTCAGAAGAATCTATAGAACTTTTCCACATGCACACACACACACACACACACACACATATATTAGGACCTTCACGGGTTGACTTGAAACTGTAATTCGTAGGTAGATATGAGGTGATAGTATTATTTAGGAATTTAGACAATTGGTATCTGGGTTTAGGAGATATAGGTTGTAAGGGGTATTCAGGTTTATGTATTTTGATGTTACCATATAGATATCCGGGTTCATGAAAAGACAGAATCACCCAATATATATATATATATATATATATATATATATTAACTAGGATTAATTCAAGGATGTTGAATGACCATTTCGATATGAAATCCCCACAGGGGATAACACATCACCTCAGCAACAAAAAAATCCTTTTCAAAACTGGAGAAAAAGTCTATTTTTCCTTTTTAAATAGATCTGCAAAGAAATTAAAAAGAAAGAAAAAGAAAAAGAAAAAGAAAAAGATAAAATAAAATAAAATAAGCAAGAAAAGAAAAATTGGCATTGTCTGGATTCGCAAAAAAGGAAAGAGAATTGTAACGTAAAAGGAACAGACGGCGTGTTGAATTGATATTAGGTTAAGCAAAAACGGAAAAAACGTGGGAGGTAAGAGAGATAAAGGAAGGAAGGGAAAAAAGAAAAGAAAGAAAAAAATTTTATATATTACAGACGCTGGACATATTCAAAAACCTAACTTCCCAAAAACGTTGAAGTATTAGAAAATGGCCTTTTACTTAAAAAGGTATAATTATTTTTAAAGGGAATAAAAAGATATAGGATTTAAAATAAATTTTTCTTTTTTTCCCCTTTCTTTTTTTTTTCTTTTTTAAAAATTAGGTCATTTAATTTAAACTAAATAAAGATACCGCTAGGTATATAAAAAAAAACAAAATTTTCCTTTACAATTATACATACAAATATGTGTACACACCTACACACACACACACACACACAATTCTTCAATTATGAATACATATATACATACATACACACACACATACATTCAATTACATACACACACTTATATATGTATATACACATACATGCACATACACACACATATATGTACACACATATACAAAAAATCCACACACACAATATATATGTACACACACACATATGTATACATATACACACATGCACACACGCACATATATATACATTATACATATGCACACATACACACATACATATAAAAAATATAAAAATTTAATGAATATTATGAAGGGAAATATAAGAAGAGCATTTAAATAGCTAAAATTTTTTTTGCACACATAAATGCATATATACACACATACATATATAATATATACACACATATATACAAATATACACATACACATACAAACATACACATATACATAAAAAATTATAAAAAGAAAAATTTTAAATTTTAAAATTTAAAATTTAAAAATTTAAATTTAAAAATCTTAAATTTTAAATTTAAAATCCACCCTATGACGGCACTTATTAATGAATTCCTTTCTAAGATTCAAAAGTAAGTCCTGATGAGACTAAATAATACTATCACCTCATATCTACCTACCTTCAAAATCAGAATCTTCTCCAATAGACATAGACGGCATCTATCACGAAAATTGTTAGGGGTACAGGCTGAGCCTATTAGTTTCCAGCTGATTATAGGGTCCTGCCCTTCCTCCTTCATTTTCCAGAATCTACGTGATAGTGCCGTCTGGAATCTTTGGTTAGGATTCGAAAACGAGTACCTGTGGTTGTAAAGGCTCTGTTTGAAAGGGCCCACGGACATACCAATATAAGTCCAGTAATTGTCTTTGTTGTTAGATGAAGAAATACGGGCTTCATAAATTACTTGGGTGGATTTACATTTGCCCTGCACCGGGCAGGTATCCACAGAATTACAATTGCATTTATCAACAATTCCAGGTTTGACGTCGGTATTATTTAAGTTCATTAAAATATGCCTATTATGGGAATTAATAATATCATCTATATTTGAGGTGCAAGAGTAACTGATTTTTAGGGTGAATTTATTAAAAATTTTATTTAAGGGATTATTATTATTAAAATGTTTATCGATTAATCTGAGAAAATACTTACCAATATTGATATTAGTTAGTTTACAATAAGGAGGGTTAAACCAAATTATCTTCCTTTTTCTACATTTTCCGGTGTTTTTAGTTTTAGATGATTCTGGATTTATAGCAAGCTTATTATACGTTAACTTGTTAATAAAACCGCTTTTCTGAAGGGCCTTATCGTAAATTTCTTTACTTGCGTTGAAAATTTTTATATTAGATGATAATTGGTTAACCCTATTATTTACTATCTTGGGTATTTGTCTTATAATATTTTGGGGGTGGTTAGATAAACTATTTATATAGGTGGGAGAACTATTTTCTTTGAGAAAGGGTTGGTAGGAACCATCATTTAAGTTAAGGGTGATATCTAGATAGTTTACAATTTTGAGATTGGAAGTAACCTCAACCTTAAAACCTAGAAAATTTAGGGCTCTGATAATTTTCTTATGTATTCTATTAGTGTAAGGCCCATTGGAATTGGGAATACATATCAGTCCATCATCCCGATACAGGCCTATTAGTTTAGGGTCTAAAAATCTCCTTAAAATATCTAAAATATAAATACCTATTAGATCTGCAACCTGGGCTGAATCATAGGCTCCCATAGGGACATCAAAACTATCTTTAGGCCCTTTAGTAGACTTTGAAAAACAGTAGCTACTCTAGCATTTACACATCATTCATTCAGCAATGAAGTAAAACACTCTCAGCTATTGGGCGTGTAAAATGATAATATACATGCTAAAAAGTCTGCCTTCTTCTACTGAGCGCCCATAGTTAGAATCGTCAACTCACGCCAATTCGGTCAAGTTTCAATCCTGGGTTAAAAGTAATCGGAGTCTAACCAAACTGATGAGCTGTGATACAGAAAAAGATCTATCTGCAGGTGACTATATATATATATATATATATATATATATATATATATATATTCCGGCCATATTTATTAAGGCCACACCAGTTTAAAAAAAGAAATGATGTATTACATACTATTTCTAGTATTTATTGCCAAGTGGATAATCCTGTATCACTTTTGTAAATCCACATATACTAGAAAAAATACCTTTAAAGAATCCTCTCAGACAATTTTCTTTTCCAGCTTTGAATGCTTATTAGGTACCCATATTGTATTGTATTTTTTATTATATTTTCTTATTTTTTATTTTATATCCCAGCAGCAGGGTTAGGGTTAAATTACATCAAAACGAGGTTGACTATGTTTGTTATCTGGTGATCCATCTTTAAATTCAAATGTTGGCAATGGCACTTTATTCAAACCTTCCCTTTGAGACGACTTCCTCTAGAGACAAAAGACAAAAATTATAAAGAAATATCCAAATGTTAGAGAATTTTTGTCTTTATTTTCACCTGAAATTAAAGCCAAAATACGATGTTTAGAACGGCTCATGATTAATAATAATAGACATTCATTGTCTCTTATATTTAACAGTATACGTTTAGAAAATTATCTGCTGCCTCGATACACTATATATATATATATATATTTACGCTCTCACACCCTGATTGAGCACTCTGGAAGAGTGGGAGGCTTTGTAAACAGTAGCTACTCCGGCATATACGCATCGCTCATTCGATAATGAATTGGAGCACTCTAGCTATTGGGCATGTTTATACGCGCTAAAAAGTCTGCCTTCTTCTGCCGGACGCTCGTGGCCTGGCGGTAGAGTCGCCAACTGACGCCGAATCGGTCGGGTTTCAATCCTGGGTTAGGAAGCAAACAGAGTCTAAGCCGTACTGATGAGCTGTAATACAGCAAAACAGATCCATCTGCAGATGACTAGAGTATATATATATATATATATGTGTGACAAAGTGGAAAATATTTTTGTGCAATACGTTTCATTTTTCAGGACTTCATCAGTCTAAAGTGATGGTTTACACTGATGCAGACACATGAAAGAGAATGGATGCTGAGTATTTAAAATTTAAACATATTTTTTTTCAAATAAGTGATGGATACATGAACATAAAGAAAATTAAATCAGCTAGACAATATACCCAAAACATATTTTTTTTTAAATAAAATTTAATTTAAAATTCTCAGCAACCCTCCCTCTCCTTTGTGCATATGTGTAGTAAACATCACTTTACTCCAATGAAGTCCCAAAGGATGAAACAATACACAAAAAATTTTCTCTACTTTGTTAGGGATTGTTTTCCCTAAATTTGTTATTTGATATATAAAAATGTATATATTGTTCCCACCCCATATAATTTGAGATCAGCTGATTATGCTACCATGGTTTAGATTTTTTTCATTTTCATTGGGCAATTTACATTGACTGATTGCTTAACGGTTAACGCTTTTATAAGTTATGAACTTCCAAATTAGGGAATGGTTTGTTATTGGGAATCCTTTCTTCCATGTTTGTATAAGCCTAAAAAATATTTTCTAATGTGTCTAAATCTGGGCATTATTTCAAACCTTTCTTTTAGTTGTGTTTGTTGTTCTAAAAATAATACTATAGCCAACTTTTCTTATTGACACAATCTGCAGATATCACCACCATTGCAAGGTTTGACTTTTTTAATATTTTCCACGCCACTATTTTTTCTTTTAATTTCCATATGTAGTCAGGTAGTTTGGTGCTAATATTATATTTTTCTTTTCCAATTACTTTTGATCCCCCCAAGATTATCCTCAAAGGTGTTAACAGTGATTATTGTGATGATGATTTTTTAAAAATGAACACACTCTGTTATAATTATTTTGAGTAGATAGACTAAACTATCGCCCGGCTTGACACTCCACCCACGTCTATTGAACAGGTGTAGAGGCTCACTCCTTGTTCCTTGTTTAGGATGTGGTTTCTGGCTTTCTCTTCTCTTTTCCAATCTTTTCACTTTTTTCTTTTTATTTTTTTTTATTATTGTTTTTTTTTTTTCACTCTTATGTAGCCCCCTGCACATCAGTGGTGTTACTGCTTTGCTCGGGGTGATACAATTAAAAACAAAAACAAAAAAAAAATACTTTAAATTCATCTGTTGTAATATTTGCAAAACAAGTGTCCCAATGTAAGGGAGCTAACCAGAAGAAAATATATATAATAATTGATAGAACTCCAAAACAGCATTAAATGTTAGTTAAATATACTTCAAAATAGTGCAAATAATTCTTGTAATAAATTTTATTCAGTATTGGTTAACAGCATATAATACATACATAATAATATTATACATAATAAATATTATACATAATAATTAAACATATAATACATACATAATAATCAAGGGGATTGCAGTATGGGGAGTCAGATGGCCAGATGTAAGGAGTGATATGGTCGCACAAATTGTCTGACAGTTATGACTGGTTTCTTCGGCTTGTCTGACATAGCGCAGAGTCCTGTTGCCAGATATAGAGTCTTCCAGCAGCCACCCTCTCAATGTAAGCCTCGATGTTAAGAGTGAGGCCCTGTGGAAAGATGAATGAAGGCATGTCACCATTACTAGTGATCACTCTAAACACCTTTGTAATCGCCATTAGACTCATCCAACTCTTTCCGAATCCTCTACACTTTCCTCAGATTGACACCCAAACACTCTGAAATCTTCATATTGGAGCCTCTGCTGCAAATGCCAAGAAGCACAGCATGTCATTTCCAAATATCTGGCAGAGTGAATTGCATCATGGTGATCTTTTTCTCAGACGGTGCCCAACTGACCTTACTATACCGTGCATTCAACGAGATTCAAAACAAACAACATGCATGAACAAAATTAAAAATATAAAATGGCGACAATTTACCCATCACACCTTCTGTGTGATGTCAAATCCATGAATGGTGAGGATAATCCAAAAAGATCTATTTAATATAGAATATTAAACAACAGATCTGTATAGAGAGTTCAATGGATGTTATACAGAGCAATATATCTGTAAAGGAAAACTCAATACATTATTGAAAGTGGTTATAAATTATAATTCATTCTCATGAACTTGGAAAAATTTATTTATACTGATTAATATGTGGTCTGACAAAATGAACTAATTATATGGAAAAATGATGTGTTGAATTTTCATTTATATATATATATATATTTCTCTCTTGTTACACTCATGGGGAAAGAGAAAGACAATATTGAGGCAGTGTTGGCTCAGTTCATTCTCTTTACTTCCAGTTATTAAATTTTACTATCAGTCATGAAAGCTCTTGCCAAGTGTTTGCACTTTAACAGTGCATTTTATTTTATTTTTTTGCAATAGTTATGTCATCAAGTAGTGAAGAAATATATATATATATATATTTCCCTCTATTTTTTCTTGTTTTAATGTAACATACTCAATAGTAGGTATATCAATATATGTGTTACCATCATTTTAGATGCCATATTGATATGAATATTTTGCCATCATTTTTTATAGCACAGACCCACTCACTATATATATATATATATATATATATTCACTTAGGGGATTAGTTATTATTAATATTATATCATAAGAAATATCAAAAATTTTATTAAGATGGTGAAGTCAGCTATATGTAGTGTTTATGAGAAGAAAACAGTAACTTGATATAGATTATTGCATTGCAGTTTAGATGATGAGAAATGCAAAAACAAATCGAGCAATTGAACTTCAACTGAAGCATGTCTCAGTTTTTGACCATGTCAAAATGTCACATCTAAAGGACAGCCAGGCAGTTATGTTAATTTCAATATTGTATTTCTTCCAATTTTAATGGAAATAAATTGTAGTGTTTTTTGAAGAAAAACTTTAAAACTTGTGTAAAATAAACAAAATAAACAGATTCAAACTGTACTGGACACATTATTTGAACATATTCTATTAATTAATCAATTTCAGATTAAATAAAGAAAAAAGAAAAGAAAAAAAAGAAAACAATTCTTTTTAAATAAATAAAAAATAAAATAAAATAAAATTTAAAAATAAATAAAAGATAAATAAAAAATTTAAAAAAACCTCTTTATTTTTAAAAAAATTATTGAAATAATATATCCCTACATAGTGGATACTTAAAATTTTTGTAGAGAAAGGTACAATTTACGCAACATTTAAATCATATATCAAATTATTATTAACAGTAAAGTTTCAATTTTTACTTATTTATAGTCATTAGAAAGATTATACTCTTCAATTAACACACTTTCAAACAGAATTTATTTCTATTAAATATCCAAGTAAATTCTTTTGTATACCACTCAGTTCATGCTTTTAGTAAACATATCAACAGATCAAATAGTCAGCTTAAAAAAAAATTTTTTTCCTTGTGGTGACAAAGTGTCCATCAATTAAAATTCTATCATTTAATTTTCATAAAAAATAAAATTTTCAAAAAAAGAATTGTAATTTTGTGGAAAGATGTGTATTTCATTGTAATTATAGTGTACACACATTACTGGCAGTAGATACCAAATATAAACACAATGTTATAATTGAATTTTTCGTTTTTTTAATTTTAATGGTTGGTATTTTAAATAGTTTACTACAAAATTTACATGCTAACAGATAGTTCAAGAGCATAACCGATCATTGAATGCCATCTAGTATATTAAGAGCAATCGTTTGTGTTCACTAGCTGATTGTTTAAATCTGACAATAATTGTGCATTCATCTAACAATTTCTTTTCGATGGATAGGATTATGTATAATTCCAAATTCTCCTCAGACAGCAAATTTCTTAACCCTGTCTTTATGATCTTTAGCTTTGAAAATGTCTGTTCACATTAGACTTGAGTATGCAGATGACTTTATAAAGTTCTTGTTTCTTTTTATTACTAAAACAGTTACCTGTGTTTTTTTCTTTACTGAATTTTTTACTTCATATAGAGGAGCCCACTCTGGTCAGTTCACCACTGCTTGTCTTTAAAAGTAACTGAAATGAAAACGTTCTTTGTAAAATCATATCAGTATTTCATGATTTGATTGTACTTTTCCTGCTTTTTTCCATTTTTCTTTGTGAACCCGTTGAATATTTTGACAAAGCCGAATCTTCACCCAGCTCAAACTTCCCAGTCATTTGAAAAGAGAGAGAGAGAGGGAGAGAGAGAGTGAGTGAGTGTATGTGTGTGTGAAACTAAAGCCATCTTTTCATCCCATTTAATGTTTTTAAGTGTATTTTTTCTCAGCCTAGGTAATCTAGACTTCAAGTACTTTTTTCTCTCTCTTATTTCAGTATCATCATTTTTATTCAAAACTTTATCTGTATAAAAGTTTAGGTTTTAACAAGTTGTCCATTGGTTTCACCAATGCTTTTTGTTACATAGTTACCTCCAATTATTCACTAAAAAGGAGTATACATGATGAAAAAATGACCCAAACTTAATAAAATGTTTTGTCATCAAAATCCTTGTTATTATTAAGAAAAAAAAAACCGAAAAAGTTTTTGTTCATTCTTAAATTATATTTTTTTTAATCCTTTTTAAAACCATTGAAATTTAGGTTAAAAATTTTTTTCTTCTTTTTTGCATCAACAGGTGATCATAAATTACTGCAGGAAATTTTAGCATTTTTCTAGATTCTGTATGATCCATCATAGTCAGTATCATAGAGTCAACATGAAGTACACAATCCTTTCTTTAGCTGCATAGTATGTACTTCACCAGATGGTTTGGAAATCAGTTTTCCTTCTCCTAGACTAGTTGCCAACCAAGGCTACAGAGTCCAGGCAACCTACAATTTAAACCCACAGTTGGAAGTTCTGAATTCAGAGTTGACCTTCTTTTAGATTGGTTGCTACCCGAAGGTATAGGACTCAGTCTGTGCTGCTGGAAGTTAGAAGAGATATGCAGACTTTTGCTGTTAAATCTGAAAAAAAGTACTACTTAAATTGAATGGTCCAGTCATAAAAAAAATAGGGAAATATTTTTTTAAATAATATTTGTATTTTTTAGATTTTCTCTGTGTATCTCTTCATTCCACAATACAACATTTTATTTTAGAAAACTGAAGCTGTCTTCTTCATTTAAAAATGTATTACTGGTAATGATTTTTTTCCTTCAAAAAATGGATATTTTCTATAAAAGTCTATTTTTATACTTTCATATTGTTTTGACCCCAGTTTGGGGATTAACTATTTGCTCATAGCTGGAACCATAACAGGTTTTTTGATCACTGTTGTGCTGCCCTGGATAAAATGCCGAAAAACATCTTGCTTCAGATAGCCAGTTTAAACTCAAATTCACAAGAACACACAGACAAATTTAATTGAAAAACGAAAGATTTCATTCCTCAAATTAGGTAAAAAATCTAAAAGAAAAATGAACAAAACAAAGATGAGTCCACTGCGACGAAGAAGACAGAAATAAGAGAGAAAAGGAAAGGCTAGATACAGGGAAGGAAGGGAGCAAGCGAGAACAAAGAAGGAAAGGAAAGGCTAACCACTCCTACCAGCAGCCACGAGGTGGTCTGATAGAGCAGTAAAAGTGTTAAGAACTGCAAGGCAGGGGTTTTAATTTAAATTTAACAAAAAAACAAATTTAGAAAGGCAGCTCAGCATTTATATCAAGAAATAGGCAATTACAACATTGGACATGGTAAAGGCATGACTAAGCGGCTGAGTAAATTCTGGACAAAAAGGTCCTTTATTTCTTTTCTAAAAAAAGAAGGACAAAAAAGTCTTTTATTTCTTTTTTTGGGTTAGAAAGAATGAGCAACACAGAGATAAAGAGGCAACAAACTATTCGTTGTGCCACATTAATGTGTTTACAATACAGAGGAGATGAAAAGGTTAAAGAAGAATGAAATCAACATACCAAAGTTATATGAAATGGCGGAGAAGCGAACAATGCATGTGGATACAGGGACCAATGGGAAGAATCTGAATATTCAGCCAAAAGGCAAACTCTACTCACGTGGCATCATCACATTGCCGAGAGTGGATAAAAAACGGTAGGGCATGATAAGGACAGGAATTAAAACAAAAAGAAGCATAATCTATGTTAGAAAGCACAAGAATGAAAGAGAAGGGAAAACAAAATAAAATAGAATAAAAAACAGTAACAAGAAAGACGTCGCAGCGAGACGAGAGGTAAAAGGTAAACAAACAAACAAAAAAAACGGTGTCCGAAAGAATTTGTCCTTGAAGATGGAAGGTCCGAGTTACAAACGTGACAAACGTGTAGAAGGAATAACAACCCCTGCATTTGTTAGCAATAAAAAAAGCTGAAATGACAGCCACAAGTAAAGAACCCAGTCTTATAGCACATTCAACTCTAGCTATGAAGATCACTGGCTGCAGCAATATAATGTAGTTCAGTGAAGATATACCTCAAAGCATGGAAGGGTACACCGGGGTAAACCTAGACAGGCAGAGTACATTAAAACAAAAACTTTCCTTCTTAGCATAGTAGGCCACAAAATCATTCATGATGAAAAAAAAATAGAAGACAAAATTGAATCTGAGTTCAGATTAACAACATATCAACCTCTGTGGATTATTTAATGTCAAAAAGGTAGGGTTTTAAGGTATTTGTTTAATGTTTGGTTATAGTAAGAAAGTTGATTTAGTCAGATTTTGAAGAAAAATTTATTTTTTTATCTTGTATCATGGCTCATACCATGTGACATCCAGTTGCCCGAATGTACAAAATGACAATGTGCGCTTAGCATGGGGGTTGTCATTATCACCAACTTTGAGAAGTAACACCTAGAGAGAGACTGTAAATATTGTATATACATCTTGGTTGTCAGTCAGTTAAGTGCCATACGTAATACACGCTTGGGCGATCATGTCTTTTTCAAGACATGACTAACTGGGCAGAATATTATCCCGCAGTAGGTTGCCATTGCTTTCTGTGGTAGACTGGTTGCCGACCAAGGCTATAGAATCCAATCTGTCCTGCTATTTAACCCATAACTGGAGGGAAAAGACGGATTAATACCTTTCCCAAGGGTATTTGTGCGTAAGTGAATGCAATGGATTCAGCTGGAATTCGAACTCGGCTCCCCGGTTTTTCGTTCCGAGCCGATATCCACTGTACCACAACGCACATCCTGGACCACTCTGTTAATAAAGTAGTTATTCTACATTTCTCTGTGTATCTCTTCATTCCATGATACATTTTATTTTAGAAAACTGAAGATGTCTTCTAGTTTTGTATTCAAAAATAAATTGCTGGTAATAATATTTTTTCTTCAAAAATGTATATTTTCTATAAAAGTCTATTTTTATGCATATATTTCTATAAAAGTCTGTTTTTATACTTTCATAGTGTTTTGATCGCAGTTTTGGGGCTAACTATTTGCTCATAGCTGGGACCCTAACAGATGCTACTACTCCGGGTCAGGGTGGACCTGGGAACAACAGCAATTAAGAGGTGATTCCATGCTCCTCACAACCTCCCAATCAGAGGCCTTGCTGCCAGATGCAATTTACAGTACAAAACTGAGTACTAACAATTTCCCAGTGTTTTCTTTATTACTTTAACAGAATGGCAAGTAAATGAAAAGTAAATTGTTATCAAAGATGCTCACTTGCTAAACTGGAGAATGTAAACAACTGGAAAGTAACTAGAAAATTTGGTAGAAATCTCGCTGTATAGTCCATTATGTATTATGTTGTCCAGAAGCATTACCATAAGCTGATATATCATCCATTCAATATAAAAACACATTGTACTTGTGATGGGCAGCTTCAATGCTCATGTTGGTAGCAATGATGTTCTCTTCATGCAGAAAGTAACACAAATAGGTAATTTTGATAAGAGTAGATAGGTTTGCTTATCCCCAGATTCACACTCATCCTCAGTCTTTTGAACTGGAGTAAAGGTTTATTTCTTGTTTCCTGTTTAGGATTGGGTTTCTAGTTCCTTCTAAAGGCAACTTCAACTTTATACTTCTAATATGGCTGCCTAAACTCTAAAATTTTATTTCCTATTTATTTATTTTTTTCAATAAGAGTAGATAGGTTTGTCTATCGCTTGGTTCACACTCCTCCCCAATCTCAAAAGATTGGGGAGGAGTGTGAGCCAAGCGATAAACCTTTACAGGAGTAAAGGTTTATCCCTTGTTTCCTGTTTAGGATTGGGTTTCTAGTTCTTTCTAAAGACTTCTCATTCTCTTTCACTCCCAGTAGCCTCTTGCATCTTAGTGGCATGATAGCCTTGTTCAAGATGAATTAATTAAAAAAAAATGTTTAGAATAGTGTGTAAAATTAATGTATAATGTCCAAATATGTTGTTTTAATGAAGGTTTTTGACAATAATTTATTCCTAGCTTCATTTCATCTTATTGATGATCAAAGGTATTTGAGTTCTAAAGCAGTAACTTTATAAAGTTTGAAAAAAAAAATAAACCGCTTCTTATAAAACTTGAACTTTCTTTCTTCACCTTAAGAACCCATCTTTGACTGGCATTACCCTACATATTTTGTCCATGAAATTGATTATCTAATGTTCAAATCTAGAACCATTTTCCCACCTCTTTTTCTCATACTCTGCACCTACCCGATCTTTTGAACAGGAGTAGAGGTTTATTCGCTGTTTTCTGTTTCGGATTGTGTTTCCAGTTTCTTCTTAAATCTACTTCAAATCTATACTTCTAAGATCTCTGCTTAAACTCTGAAATTTTATTTACTATTCATTTTATGGTTTTTCTTTTTTCCTCAGTAGAAGTATTCACCTGGATAGTTTGCTGATAGTTTATAAAAAAATAAAAAATAAAACCTGAATGAGAGCTTGAACTTGAAAGGACTTAAAAGTGCTGACCAATTGGCCTGTCTATGAATTTTTTTTTTTTTAATCATATCACCCCAAGCAAGGCGATAACGCCACTGATGCACAGGGGGCTACGTAAGGGTAAAAAGAATGGAAAAGAGAAAGCCGGAAACCACATCATAAACAGGGAACAAGGGATGAACCTCTTCACCTGTTCAGTAGACGTGGGTGGAGTGTGAACCGGGCAATAGTTTAGTCTATCTACTCCAATTGGAAAAAAAATAAAAGTGAAAAGATTGGAAAAGAGAAAACCGGAAACCGCATCCTAAACAGGAAACAAGGGATGAGCCTCTTCACCTGTTCAATAGATGTGGGTGGAGTGTGAACCGGGCGATAGTTTAGTCTATCTACTCCAATTGGAAAAAAAAATAAAAGTGAAAAGATTGGAAAAGAGAAAACCGGAAACCGCATCCTAAACAGGAAACAAGGGATGAGCCTCTTCACCTCAGGAACTCTATGCAGTCATTGTCAACTGCTTCAAACTATTGCAGAATGGAACTGGTAATGTTACTAACAGTTATGAGTATTTTGTACAAGCAAATTAAGAGGCAGCAATGAAGTTCATTTCCATATAGAAGAAACACAGGAACTCAAGTATCAGCTGCATACATTCTGGGTTGAAATACTTGCTCATGACTCTGCATGAGATCTGCATATGACGCAGCATATGACAAAGGTTTGTGGACTACACAGTTACTTACTAATATTACTCTGACAAGAGGCAGCAGCACAACCTGGAATGGATAATTCCAAGCCTCAATTATTAACAATTTAATAAAGCAACTGTCAGCAAAACAATTTGAAAATTGTACTGACCTTTATGGGCTTTCAAAAAGCTTTTAACATTGTCTATAGGGGAAAGATGCTAAAGATCTTGGAGGTATATAGAATTTTTGATGACTGTCAATTCATTCTTTTTTGTACACCAGTACCAAAGCAAGTGTTGTTGGTAGTGAAACTAAACTCCTCATCATTGCTGATGATCTACAAGCTGTAATACTCATTCCTTACCTGTTCATTAACATCCTAAAACTATGTAATGACTATGTGTTTAGATTTTGCTGATGAAAACATAAAACTATGTCATGACTATACATTTAGATTTTATTGATGACATTTGCTTTGATTTTTTGATGAGACAGAACATCCTCAGGAAATGCTCTCAAAAATAGAGAATACTTACACCAAGGTTGGGCTTCAACTGAACATCTGAATGAAGTAACGTCATATGGAATGGTTCCTATAACTCAGTTAAATCTATAAAATGGGTCAATGATTTCAAATATCTTGGCTCATAGACAAGTAACTCTTTACTAACATCAGAAAAGTTCTGGAATGAAAAACCAATCATAAGCCTAACTGCATTTAGAGATTCACCTCCGCATGATTATTAAGATGCAATCTTTCTTAGTGACAGTAGAGATTGTACTACTATATGATTGCAGTACATGAACCCTCACCAAAACAATGTAATCCTCTCTCAACAGAAACTAAAAACAAAGGCTGAGCATGACTTTCAATCTATCTTGTGGAGAACATGTCACTATGCTGTTCTGTTTGGTTTCCTCCCCAGGGTCACAACAAAGATCAGAAAAAAAAAGATGATTGAAACTTGTTGTTTATTACATATGCCAACTGAGAAAACATTAAAACTGTGGAAACCTATAGATGGCACACAAAACCAAAAAAAGACAGGTTTAATCATTTATTGATTGCCTATACAATGACACTGGATTACATTCTGTTGACAGACTCCAAACTAGAATGCAAGATTGAAAATATTGGAGTGAAACTGTCTATTTAGACTTGAGCCTAACCTAACTTAAGCCATGACACTTGTCAAATCAATCCTTAAGTTTTACAGAATTATTAGACTTAGTTGGTATTTACAGATATCAAGATTAAAATTGAACTAACATCATTAATAGCTGTATATTTTTCTATTTTGTGAAATTTTTGTACCTGTTTTTTTTTTAACTTATTGAATATTTTTCTAAACCTTTTTGCATGAAAGCCCTTGTACAAACATTTGAGGTTAATAATAACTTATCTTAAATTAAAAATAAACAGATACATACATTTATTAATTTATTTAGTTCTTTAATTAAAGATGTATTATTTATCTGTTTTTTTTTTTATTTAAAAGAAATCTTTCAGTAATCCCGCCATCAAAAAGTTTGTTTTAATGTAGCAATTTGCCACTGTATTGATATTATAAGCAGGAACCTCATTCTAACAGATCAATATTTTTCAATTATGACAAATATAGCAATATATTTATAAGAAAATACCAGCTTTAGAGAATGTTAAATGGTTCATCTACAAAAAGGTATTTCCCAAAAGCATTTTTCTATATTTTTTTTTTATGAGTAGACCAGCAGTATATTGAAGGAGATCCCTGAAAGAAAATAAGGTTTCAAATTTTATGCAAGCATCAATTCACCACAAATTTTTTTTTTAGTTTTATTGAATTATTTTTTTATTGAATTATAAAGGTTTCAACACAAATTTTCATTTTTTTTTTTTACTGAAATAACATCTTTAGGGTTTTTTCTTTATAAAATTATAAAAGAAACTTTTTGTTCCCATCAACGCCAAATTTTAAACAATAGGTTCTCCACAATGAGTAATGTGTAATTGAGCAAACAAAAATATTTCCACAAAATTAAAAAAAAAAATAATAATAATAATAATAATCAGTATAAAAAATCCATTAATAAAGCTGAAAATTTAATTTTAATCGGATAGTGATAATTCCCTCATTTTTCGTTTTTTTTTTTAACAGAGTAGCATTTTTTGTTTTGTTTTTTGTTCTTTTTTAGTGGTGTTTTTTTGTTTTTTTTTTTGCGCGCTTTCGTTTAGGGAAAATAGTTCGTACTTTGGCAGTACAACTCTTGGTTTAAAAAATTTAATTTTACTTTTTGGTGGGTGATTGCTGGTGTCGGTAGTAGTGGGCTTAATAGTCACCGAGTCAAATTTGAGTACAGTTGATTAGTCAAACAAACAAAAAAAAATATCATATTGTATTTAGAATTTATAGATCCATAAAGAAAAGGGGTGGTAAATGAATAGATTATGTTCCTTTCCCTGTTCTTTTAACTTTACAGAAAAATATTTAATCTTTTTCGAATTCCCGATTTTTTCCTCTTGCGAGTTCTAAGAAATAGCCATGAATTTGGAATGTAGTTTTCTTTTGTTTTTTTGCATTTTTATTTTATTTTATTTTTTAGCTGGTAAAGCTGCTTCCATTTAAAAAAGCAATGGAAAGGGCACCTACCAGGAATATTACGGCAAAAAGTGGGAATACAAAGGATGTTTTACTCTTCAGTGATTTTTTAGTGAACCGACGAATCAGTTCGGCGTTCCTATCGGTAAACGGCGGGTATCGAAGAGTATTGAGAAATTCCATGCCCATACTCCTCCACATGACTGCCTTTTTGTGTGAAAATGTGTCGAACGTGAACTTACCGTGATAGCTACCCATGCCGCTGTGGCCTACCCCACCAAACGGCAAGGTCTCCAAGGCAGAATGTAAAATACAATCGTTGATACAAACCCCACCACTGCTCGTCTCAGATACAAACTTTTTCACCAGTCCCTTGTCATTTGAAAAGACGTACACAGCTAGGGCTTTCTCTCGACTGTTAACGTAGTCGATGGCTTCCTGTGGGGATTCAACGGGCATAATGGGCAATATAGGGCCAAAAATTTCCTCTTTCATGATGAAGTCTGTCGGCTTAACATCCGTCAGCACGGTTGGAGTAATAAGTTTTTCTTCTTCGTTTATTTCACCACCAAATGCAGGCGTTTTGCTTTCTAATATCTCCTGTAGTCTCTTGAAATGTCGTTTGTTAACGATCCGTCCATAACATTCGGATTTTCCAACGTTGTCCCCGTAGAAATTATTCACACTTTGCTTGAGGGCCTCTACAAGCGGGCCCTGTACTTCTTGTGGACACATGATGTAGTCGGGGGCAATGCAGGTTTGTCCGGCATTCGAGCCCTTACCCCATAGCAAACGGTTTGCAACAGTTTGCAAGTCACAGTTCCAATCAACGTAGGCTGGATTTTTACCACCTAGTTCTAGAGTAACGGGTGTTAGATTTTTAGCTGCTGCACTCATAACAATTTTACCCACCTCAGTATTCCCAGTGTAAAAAATATAATCGAAACGTTGTTTTAATATTTCCGTAGTCTCTGGTATGCCCCCAAGTATCAGCTGAATACATTCTGGGTCGAGATACTTGGACACGAGTTTACACAAGAGATCTGCTGACGACGGGGCGTGTTCCGAAGGTTTGAGGACTACACAATTACCTGCTGATATAGCTCCGACAAGAGGCAGCAGTACGACCTGGAATGGATAATTCCAGGCCCCGATTATCAACACAACACCGAATGGGTCTGGTTTAATAGAGCAACTGTCACTGACGAAGAAGAGTGTCTTTTTCACTGGGGTTGGTTTCGTCCATTTGGAAAGGTTGTTTAGATGGTTCACAATGTCGTTCCTTATAAAATCGATTTCGAAGAGAAAGCTCTCGAATTCGCATTTGTTAAGGTCCTTCCGTAGGGCTTCAACAATATCTTCGGTATTTTCGTCAATCAATTTCAGCAAAGCGTGTAACTGGCGACGACGCCATTCAATAGATTTTGTCAAACCGCTGTCGAAAGACTGTCGCAAATTCGACACAACGTCACTAACAGAAGACATGTTCCCTGCTCGATTTTTGGTGTTTTCTAACTTTACAGAAAATATTTCAGATTATTTTATGTTTTTTTGTTTTTGTTACTATTTCTTCTTTCTCGAGTAGACTCCAAAATAACTTGTTTTCCCTTAAAAAAATAATAAACAGAAACTATTGATAAGATCTGTCACGTGACGAGGTCAAATTACACTTCCGTCCACAGCATTATGGTGTTGTCTTGTTTTTAATGCCTTCTGTACTTGTTTTCTATTCACGTAAGAAACACAAATAGAATCAAATTCCAGTTGAATAAAATACAGATCGTGATTCTTTGAAAATGGTGATATTTCAGAAGCAATTTCCGATGTTTATCCTCACTTCTGTTTCCTCTACTCATGTGATGTGAATTTGATGCTGTTTACTTCCGTGATGACAAACAAACAAACAAACAAAAAACAGGTTTTCTACTTTTTAGTCTGATCGTTCCTTGTTCTGAAGCTTTTAAAAAAATCAAATAATTAGGTATTCGATTGATTATTAGCTTACCTTTATGTTAAAGTTTTTCAATTAAGAAAAATCTATTAAAACATTCCAAACACTGTCAACTGTGTATGTTTATGCAACGTTTCGAACGGAATCGCGACTGCTTTTTTAAAGGGAGATAACTCTAACGTCAGTGATAGGAAATTAATAAAACTAATTTGTTTGCTGAATTTCAATTGTAAAGATTTCTGGAAAAATAATATAAAATAAAGACGCCATTAGTTATTATTTGATAATTCATAAAATGTATCATTATAATCCTCCCATCAGTTAATTTAAAGATATAATTGGTATGTTTTTGTTTCAATTTGACACTATTTTTCGTTTTTGTTATTTAGAGGGTAAATAATGTTTAAATGGTCTATAAGAGTCTAAAGTCATAAGGAAGGCATGTAATGTATAAACAAAAATAATTAAAATTAAGGCATTTGCATTTTCCTTTTAAATCTCTCTCTCTCTCTCTCTCTCTCTCTCTCTCTCTCTCTCTCTCTCCCTACCTACGAGAAGGCAACCCTCAAATAAAAAGATGAACAAGAAAAGCCTGAACCCGGCCAAAAATACCGGAATTATGCAGGAGCAGAGTTTACTTATTTGTGACTGAAAATACCAAAAATCAGGGAGGCTCCATGTGTAACTTTCGTTATTTAAAAAACTGTAAAAGAAAAGGAACGGAAAATAAAATAATTTGGTCAATCAAAAAATTGACACAAAGGGACTTTTTAATGTTCGCACCAAATTCTCTAGCTTTATCAAAAGGATAAAATCCTGTCATCAGAGATTAGATTAGAATGACACCATTCCCGTTTTTTCAGGACCGAGAGAAAACCTAACAAATTGACATATGACTTAATTTCTGACATTACTACTACCCCTATCATGGCCTGACTTCCAACTATCAAAAACGAACATTTCTTCAGACTGTTATCAACATCTATCTTGTTAACGAAAAGTTTGCTACGCTGAATACCAAAGGACTCACTCATCACTTAGAAGTTAAAATATATTATTTATTCTTAACCCTTGAGTTCGGTTTTATCCCCCAAAGTTTCCGATGGAATAATTATGCTACCATCTTTCCATACTGGCAAAGTTCATTATATAAACTCATATGTTACAGGTGTCATTTGACAGCAAGAATGCTTTCAAACACGATTAATTGAATAATATTGACAAGTTCTGTCTACTCAATTCCTTATTAACATTTTTAAATTTATGAATTAGTTGTTTTATGTAATCGGGAAATTTACTAAAGGCCATATTTATTTTTATTTTATTTTTCCCCCACCAAGAACTTTAGATACATTCTTTTTCAAGAATTGTGCTTTACTTTTTTGTATGTGGTTACATAACTGTTTACGTAATAATGAAAAAGTACTTGGGTTGAGAGAATGAAAATATATATCATCTTTGGTAAATTTACCGATAACTATTATCTGGAATTAGAATGAAAGCTGTGTTGACACTGTTGCGGATTTGAATCAACCCACAACAAAGAAAAAGGCGAGAAAGTTTTTAAATATAAAAAGATAAAATATTTTTATTTTCGTGTTTTGACAACTAAATTTTTCTCAGCGTGTATGAGTGTTAAAGTTTCTTATTTGTAGCTGTTTGCTAAGATTAAAAGAAATCTGCTTTTTTTCTTTTTCTTTTTTTTTTTTGTTGTTGTTGTTGTTTCTTGTTTTGTTTTTTGCGTGTATGTGTGAGAAAGAAAAGAGTCAAAGAAAAGAATAAAGTGTAAGTGTCACGAAGTTTTGTGAGGAAGACTGGTGATTGATAAGGGAATCTATTCGCCGCCACCGTCGTACACTGTTGCTGTTCCTTACTGTTTCTTTTATTATTATTGTAGGGTGCGTCGGCTATGTCTGGTACAAGGCCACTTCCTAACATAGCCGACAATCCACGCATTTAAAGTTATCATCAGGTTGTTGAAAAAATAAGTGGAACTTTGTTTGCTGAACATGAACATAAATGTGTAAGAAGAAGAATGTTTGATGAGAAAATATATGTAATTGATTTGCAAAGTGAAATGTATGTAATTAAAATGTCCACAGAAGGTTAGAGTTCATGGTTGTGTAGTAGCAGAATGAAAAGTTTTATGTTCCTTCACCTTTTTGGTAGGTTGGCGACAGGGTGAGAGAAAAGGTAAAACAAATAAAGAAATTGTACTTAACGCGTCCTGTTGTCGTTGTTGTTGTTGCTTTCTTTGACGGTGTGGAGTGAAAATGAAGAAAAGAAAAATTGGAAGAAGTCGAATGAATTTGTGACGCGCCCTTATGTCTGGGTGGCGTGGAGTGAAAAAGAAGAACAGAAAATTGGAAAAAGAGGTCGACGAGATGTAACCGAGTCAGCTTGAAGTTTCTTCCTTACATTGTGAGATGCTATCAGATACCGCTCCCATTCTGACTGATTTTGACCGGTCACGGAATGTATTTAAGTAGTGAATCTGGTCATGTGACCGGCATTTTTCACTTCTAGGTGTGAAAAAACGTTTGACTGACGTCATATATGAATTTTCTATTTCTTATTCAATCAGGATCCAGAATTTCGCTTTTCACACTGACTTGTGAAATTTGTCTTGGTCTGGGTTTTTCCAAAATGTTTTTAGTCGTTTGGATCCGATTTTGCGGGTGTGCAATTTTACTTTGTGTGTTTTAGTTAGTTGATGGATGATATAGGATTTGCATCCCTGCAGACTGATAAACATTGAAAATATTTTTTAATATGTCCATGCATGTTTGTACGTACCCAAGTGATTATGGTCGTTTAAAACATAATACAGGATAGGTTTGTTCTCGTTGCTGAAGATGATATTTGATAGTTGCAGGTTGCCATTTTTGGGTGTTTTTGTTGCGATTTTTCGTTGTCCAGTGAAGAGTCGCTTTTTTCTGTGTTGAGGCTTGTATGCGGCGTATGTGTTGGTTAATTGCAAGTAGTTTGTGTGAGTTTGAAGTTTTGTGTTGTCTCTCGTAGGCTGAAAAGAAGAAAAGTCGGAGTTGAGATGCGCGTGACTAGAGGTTTTGACGAAAGTGTAACCCTATCAGAGTGTTGTTTATTTCAGAATGTAGTATGCTCTGGAAAATTCTCGGTAGATTCCAGTGGTTTATGTGGTTGTTAAAATCTTCTAATTGATTCCAATGCGACACGTTGAATTGATTGCGTTTGGAAGGACCCCTTTATTTCAATGTGTGTGAATTTATCTTGATGTTAGAAGAATTAACAGTTCGGAAAAACTTTTAATTTGCAAAATTGATTTTTTAGCTGATTGATTTTGGTGTGTAGATACCGAGTGTCGACACGTGTTTGAAAGAACTTAGAAGATATCTGGATTTAATGTTGATTTGTTTCGGAGGTTTCAGTTATCTCCAGTATCAGTAAATCGAACTTGCAGATGTCTTAGTGGTTCTCGTTGAATGATGAAAAACGTCAGTGAGTCGACGTTGCGTCACCCTTTTTCTGAAAAGCCTGGGAGAGATGACAGTTATGCTGTCTAGTATGCCATTATTAAACTGTGCAATGTTTGATGTGTGATCGCTATTTTATGTAGTGATGGTTGAGTGTTATATGTTGTGGTCAACATTTTGTAGAGAACAGAATTCCTGTGCGTGTTTTTCACGTGGTCGCCATTCATGTAGTGAGGAGGTTGAAAAGGTTTTGTATGGATAGCGACATTTATCTTGTTGATAAAAAGGTCTCTCGTTTTTGTGTATAAATATTACATTTATTTTAACGAGAGAAAATAACATACTATTTTTGTGTGTAGTTGTAAACATATTGTGATTATTAGAATTCTTCTGTGTGTGTGTGTGTGTGTGTGTGTGTGTGTGTGTGTGTGTGTGTGTGTGTGTGTGTGTGTGTGTGTGTTATTTTTTTTTAGGAGTCGCCATTCTGTAGGGTGCGTGTTCTTAGCGTGGTCACCAATTTTGTAGGGGTGTCGGTGATGCTTGGTAAATTGGCCTTGTGTCAAACACGTCCAAAGTTCCTACAAATATCAGAAAGTTGAAGGTTAGATGTTGAAATGTGGAAAGATAAAATATTCTGTTTGTACATTAAAGCAATTGTTTATCAACAGAATGACAAAATTGTAAGAAGAAAAATATAAGTGAAAATTCGTTAAATGGACACTATAACATATTTGTGAGAAGAAAAATGTTCATTGAGAAAATGCATGCAGCTTTGTAGTTAAAATTAATTGTTCAAAGAGAAATGTAAGTATTCAAAATGTTCCACAGAAGTTTAGAGTTCATGGTTGTGTCGTAGCAGAATGTAATCTTATGTTCTTTTCCCTTTTTGTTAGGTTGAAGACAGGGTGAAAAAGAAAGTAAAACAAATAAAGAAATTATACTTAGCGCGTCCCATTGTTGTTGTTGTTGTTGTTCTCTTTGGCAGCGTGGAGTGAAAATAACAAGATTCAAACCGCCGTAGTTAGTCATAGGATAATGCCTCAGTTAAACGATATATTGGATTGCACGAGTTTACAAACTCAATGAGTTGGTCATCTATGTCCCTTTTGCTGAACACAATCGGAACGTGGTGAGAGAAAAAGCAACAGAGTGTTGTCTACCGACTGTAAAATTTTTGACTTAGTCCAGCATCTGTATTCGTTTGTTGTTATTGTTGTTGTTGTTGTTGTTGTTGTTGTTGGTTCTATTCATCACTGGAATGTATTGACATCATCTCTAGAAAAATATTTTGTGGGCAAGCGTCTGTCTGATACACAATGGCAAGCACACTTTGATGCTGTTCATAATCTGTATGGGGGGGGGGGGGGTGAAAAAATAAAATATTCACTAGATTCTCTATCAAAAAAACAGCAAGTGAATACAGGGCGGGAGGCAGAAGCATTGAGAAAAAAATATTCTTTGGAATGACATGCTAGAAAGAATGAACAAAACAAGCAAGGTTCTGCAATCAAAGAATGTGAACATCCTTGATACCATGAATCTTCTTGAATCTATGAAAATCTATCTTCAGAAAACTAAGTGACAAATTTAGTGAATATGAATTCAAAGCCAGGAGTATGTATCCAGATACAGGTTACAGTGATGGGGAAAAAACGGGCACGAAAACTAAGTGTGCGTCTTAATAGATTTGATGTATCAGCAGATGAGGTACTTCTCAGTAAAACCGAAAAGTTAAAGGTGGTAACTTTCTTCCCTATTCTGGACATTCTAATCTTTGAACTGACAAAATGTGCAGAGGCTTATTTGCAGATTGGAAATCTGTTTTCTTTCTCAAATTAAATGAAAACCATTGCTTCTGATGCACTAAAGAAAAGTGTGAACATCTGGTTAATATGTATCAAAAAGACCTGAATTATGATGAGCTTTTAAATGAATGTAAGCATCTCAAGTACTACATGGCTCTTAATGAAAATTGTAACTCTCCCAGCACTGTACAGAAAAAATAATTTCGGACAAGTTGAGATCTGTATTCCCAAATGTTGAAATTGCATTCAGAGTGCTCATGTGTATGATAGTGATCAACTGTACAGGAGAATGTTCTTTTTCAAGACTGAAATTTATAAAAATTCTACTTCGTAGCAAAATAGGCAGCATTGTTTGAACTAGCTTTCACTCATGTGCATGGATAATGGCATCCTGTTCCCGAAGAGCCAGTAATAAAGTAATCCTCTAAAAAGAAATGCCACAAATGCTTTTTATAATAAGAAGTTCGTAGTAATTTCATCCTGTTCCATCTAATCTGTGTGACTTACTATTATTGCGTTTTTCAAGCTTGATGTATTGCACAGATGTTTATAATGATGATTAGTTGCTGCTGTACAGCATGTTTTTAATATTTTAGCACCAGTTTTGTCAAAGTGCCGATAAAATAAATATATGTTTAATATTATCGACGGTTTACTTTTTATTTCAGTGGGTAGTTGTCGTAGGGGCCACAGCACACTGGTTTGTTCAGAAACCTATAATGCTCTTAAGATGGCTCTGCCTTGAACTTCACCTTTAAATTTGAAATTTTAAGTTAAATGAATTAATCAATAATGGAAAATATTCAAATATTATACTCCTTTTAGAAAAAATAATTATATTTGAAACTCTTTTAGCTGGGCTTCTCGAGATTGGGGGACCTCTAAGCTGCAGCCTTTAGGATAATTCGGCTTTGAGGATAGGCTGTACTAGGGAAGACTTTTGTCCAACACCGTAAGATTTCACAAACCCAAATTATTAGCATGAAAACTTCAGTTATGAGACATTTTCTTGTAGTGAGTTCTGATTAAAAAAATGAAATAAAATAAAAAAAAGCAAAAGAATTCAAATTAAAATAAGGAATTTGCACTTTCCTTTAAAATCCTCTCTCTCTCTCTCTCTCTCTCTCTCTCTCTCTCTCTCTCTCTCTCAACTTACGAGAAGGCAAATCTCAAATAAAAATAGGAAGAAAAAGAAAAGATTGAACCTGACCTAAAAACGCCGGAAGTTTGCAGGAACGGTGCCTAATTTTTGAGTAAAAAATAACAAAAATTGGTAATGAGAGGGGTGTCAACGCATAACTTTCGTTATAAAAAATGAAAAAGAAAGAAGGCCATAAAATAAAATAATTTTTACCAATCAAAAAAAAATTAATTCAAAAAGGTTTTTTAGGTTAGTTAAAACCAAAGTTCCCGCTAGTCGCTCGTAGCCTCGTAAAAGTATAGAAGCTGACACCTCTGAACTTGAAGAAGGGTAACAGGAAAGAACGGAAAAAAAGAGAAACCAGCCATGTATGATGTGTGGAGAAGTAGTTAAGAAGTCATCTGCTAATGATATTTCTGTCCGGCTGAAAGCCGAGAAAACGCCGCAGATTTGTAGAAGTAAGTCTTCAATGCATGTTCTTTTTAGACGTCGGGGTTCACCAGTGTAGAAGTAGGGAGATGGTTAATGTTTATTGAATTGGTCTTGTGGAAAGCATAACCGAACTCCCTACAACTTACAAGTTTTATCCAGAATTATCAGAAGATTATCAGCAGGTTGGAGATTGGAATGTGTGGATTTGTGGAATAATAAAAGTATACCTTTTGCATGTTTAAATATAAATTTATTGATAGAAAAAAATTACATTAATAAGTAGAAGTTAAACGTTCTAAGAAATATAGTATTAAGAGGTTAAGGGTATCAAGAGTTCGTTGAAATGTTCATAGTAGTCTTTACATAAGTGAGTTTATGTGTACGTAGGCCGAAACGTATGTATGTATGTATGTATGTATGTATGAGCGTTTATTGTTGGATAGGATTGTCTTTGAAGTTATCGCTCAGTGTGAATGGTCAAAAGGAAGGTGAGAGGTAAGAGAGAAAGATAGAGATAATAATAATAATAATGATCGCTTGACGTGCGTCAAGGGTACATGTTGATTATGCTCGTCATCTTAATTCTCTGGCGACGGTCGTCTTGTCCGGTCTTTTATATCGTTTGTAAGTCATTTGGGAATTCACTCCCGGGTGTGATTCTGGTTTTTCTATTTTGTTTTTAGATATTTTCTAGTTTTCTATTGGCCGAACACATTTTGCATCAAGGTGTGAGATTTCGCAAGTTTTGTGTGTGTTAAGCAAAGTGTGTAAATTCGAAAAAAATCATTTATTTCTAACAAAATCAATGGGTCAGTGCTTAGCCTTTGAATTTTAAAATCTAAAACTTGTTTTGCTCACTACACATTCACACAAAGCTATTTCTAAGAAGACTACGACTACTACCAATTTCTGCCTCCCAAAATGTCCAATACCGAGCCGAAACGGACATTCCTGAAGACTGTTACTAATATCCGCCTTTTTAACGAAAATCTTGCTATATCAAATACCAAAGAACTCATTCTTAAGTCAAATAAATGAAAAATATATAATTTATTTTATATCTGTTAGTTTTATGTCCTGTTTTTCCAATAAATATCATCAAGAATATCTACACCCCTATAACCACAATCTTAAATGACTTCCTCAGATCTAGACTATATCAGAAATGTCTAAAGTATAAGCTATGTACAATCATTTTGTTAAATCAAGAATTAAAAATGGCTTCAAGGGAATTAATCATCTAGGTCTTATAGAAAACAATATTCATCCGATTCTATAAACTATTACTACATGATCACAAAGAACTTTAGCAAATAAAACATCATTTGAACACGTCAAACAGCAGCAACAAGTAGATAGTACGTGCAACTAGAAAAAAAAATATAATCAAGATGTTGACTTTCTACACTACCTTAAACGAAATGTTAGGAAGAAGACACATGGCCTAGTGGATAAAACAAGAACAGAGGTGAACAAAAATTTGGGGAATGGAGCTAAAGGAAGATAACAGATACCGAGACATGACACGTGGAACTAGAACAATCCACCTCGGTGCATTAAAGAGTTCATTTCAAAATTCCAAAGGCCGAAACGTCGTGAATATGGCAACGCAAATGAGGACAATAGTAAATAATTACAATACTTCATCTCAAAAATATAGACGAATATTAAACAAAGTGCTTAACGTATCTTAGGTATGTTCATTTTCTTTTTTGTTCTGGAATTATGATAAGTGAAAATGAACATTGTATTAATGATCGAGCTCAAGTCAGCCTTACTCAAATTTGGAATAACAAAAAAAAGTTTATACTAAGATTATCGTTGAAAGTTTTTAAACAAGGTTATGAGAAGGTTATTTTATTTTTGGTCCAGAAATTAGGGTAAGTAGGTATAAGCATCGCATCCATGGTCATGCTTTGGTGAGGTTTGCGCAGAGTTGGAACAACCAAAGAAAAGCTTGACTTGTTTCATAAGTGGAGATTTTGGAAGACAGGTGCAAACGCCAGGCATTGAAAGTGAAAAGAGTTCAGTTGTCCGCGGACTGAGGAAACTAACGTTTCCCAGCGGGAACGTAAGTACCACGTGGTACTACTACATCTTGGTGCAAGGGGGAGAAAGATAATGTAGCAGGAAACTGTTAGTCTTTTTTATAGACTTAATCGGCGCCGCCTAACGGCGTTTGTCAAAGTCAAGTGGAGTAATCATATTTCTGGTTTATTTACTTTTAGCTTCAAGAGAAAATGCATTTTTATCATCATCGCTACTACTGTTTTTGCTACTACTACTACTACTACTACTACTACTATTAGTATTTGTTGTTGTTGTTGTTGTTGTTGTTCTTCTTCTTCTTCTTCTTCTTCTTCTTCTTCTTCTTCTTCTTCTTCTTCTTCATTTAATTTCCCCACAAGAGCTTTGGAAATCAGTATTAAAAGTATCGGGGCTCAAACAACGACCTGTGGTTTCTGGGAAATGTAGTTTGGAAAACTAGCATGACTATCAGTAAGGCTGTAAAAAAAATCAATGAAACAGAAGAGGAGGAAAAGAAAGCCAAAAGTAAACCTCAGATCTGTCTTGACCAACAGTTCCTTTACTCCGCCACTGAGGCTTGCACTATACAGTTTGCTATTGAGATTCACATGCTTGAACGGGGGTGGGGGGGATAGCTTCATTGGCTCAAAAAGGACACGCACCCTTTAAAAAAATAACCAAACAACGTTCGTTTTTGTTGTAACTATGAAAGCATGAAGTTACAAGCCACAATACCTAGTTGCTTATGTTTTTTACCAATTTTTAATGTCGTTTTTTCATCTCTATTGATTTGTTTAAAAAAAAAACGCGAAATAATTTGTAGACATCGCTAGCTTTACTGTGACTAGTAAAAAAGTGACTAATACGCACGTAGTGGAGCTGGAGATTATTGTTTTAAATCAATAAATTACACAGCTCACTTAAACGCAAACATTTATTGTTGTTGTTGTTGAGTCACTATAAAACCAGTAACTAGTCAAATTACTTTATAGTACTTTTGAGGTAAAGTTAAACATTCATGCTTTTCCATTTTTTTTTTTTTCTTTTTTAACATACTGTGTTGGAGTGAGCCCTTTTTGTTGCTAACATCTGAAGACCCGTCATGGTATATCCCGGGCTACATTTTTTCCGTTCTAATTCATTTAGCTATTATTAACCGTGTTTTGTTTTGTTTTTTTCCCCAATTAAAAGAAAAAAAATAAAGAAAGTGGTTAAAAAGGGATTATATGCTGTACCACGTGTCTATTGGCCTAAGTCGGCAGTCAATTTAAAAAAAAATCGACGTCATGCGCACAGAAACCGCAGTGATCACTTTTTTTCTTTCAAACGTCACATATCGTACGGACACGAACAGGATCCGTTATCCTTGCCCTTAAAAAAAGCTCTCTACAATACCAAGTTCCTAATTAACAACATCTCTAAATAAATAGTAAATACAAAACTCAATTTATTTTCGGTTTTCTGACAACGATTAGCAACGTTCAAAAAGGTAGGTCAGAACAATTTGTGAATTTCGAACAACTCACTTTTTTTCTGCATTTTCAAAAGTCAAACAAAAATATGCAACATTAAAGCTAATTTATTTCATATTTATTTCATAAGTGTTACTGTTAATAAATATTTAAAAGTCTCAAACTATGTGCCTATTCATTTGTTTTTTGTTTGTTTGCTTTTTTTTTCTTTCTTCTTTTAACTAGTTACAAAAGTAAGTCCTTTCTTAGTTTTATCTCGAAATTTCTGAGATCATGATCAGGATGATTCGATGGTCAATCGTCAGCAAGATTCAGTTTTTTTGTTTATGAAACAATTATGCAATAAATTACGTAATGGGAAAAACGCTATTTTTTGGTTAGCAGAGATATTTTTAGCAGACAACAAACACACTTAAAAAAAAAATCCTTCCCCACTAAAATTTATTTTTATTTAATTTAACCCTTCTAAAAGTAAGTAGCTTTAATATTTATTTCTTTTTCTATTATTCAGTTATTTCACTTTTCTTTTTTTTTTCTTTTTTTTTTTTTCATTCTTCTTTATTTTTTTTATTTATTTACTTATTCTGTTTCTGTTGGTGTTGCTAGACAACAGTAGGATTTTTTTTCGCTCAAAAACTCAGTTATTCAGTAGATAATATCGCGGCAACTGACTAGAATATTTTCATTTTCATGATTATACCAGCAGCTTGAATCTTGTGAAAAAGAAAATAAAAAAAAATAAACAATCTACTTTTACTGTGCTTTTTAGTGTACTGTGAGTTTGTTGTACTTAGAAGTTAACTTACATTTATTGATTTATTACAGAAAAAAATTATTTGAAGCTACTTAGAATTGTCTCTAGTGGGAAACAATTTTTGTAGATTAGAGATCGCAACTCTTGTCAGAATCGAAAAATGTTCATTTCTTTTTTTTTTTTTTTTTTTTCATGAGTCCTGCTTATAATATCGATACATCTTTTTTTTTTACAGTTATTGGACCTAGTTGTTTTGTGAACAGAAAGGTTTTTTCATTTTTTTTGTGTGTGTGTTTTCAAGATCTTTTTACAGCTTTCAAGAAGAAAGCAAACAGATATGTACCTTTTTTTATTAATAAAATTATGCGTTTATTCTTCATTTAAGAATAATCTCAATTGTGCATGTGCTTCCAAAAAAAATCACATAGAAAAAATGTTTATATAAATTTTTAAAAGTTTGTTTTTTATTGTTGTTGGAAGTCCGTAATAAGTTTCTGGTATGTACGTCCCATCTGTGATTACAAGTTATTACGGGTGTTGTCCGGAAAAAGACAATCTTGAAATTACGTACTTAAAAAAAAAAGCAACACTAATGCAATAAACATGCCAATTTAGAATGAAGCCAAAAAACAAGTTTTTGTTTTTATATAGGTACCTCCACTAAATCGCTAAAAAACAGCATAGTATGACTAAAAAAAGGTCTCAAACTTTTTTTTCATCCAAATGTTTATGTTATTGTTAAAAGGAAAGATCAAAGTAATTTTTAATTAAATTTTTGTCTCTACACCTTGTGAGTTTAAAAACTTTTGAGAAGAAAAGAAATGTTCGCTTACATACATTGAGGTGCGTTTTAAGAAAACCCTTGAAGTAGTTACTTTGTTGGAGAATCTACAATACATTTAAAGTGAAAAATCTCGATTTAGTTGATGAGTGATCCATGTCGCAGTTCACACGAAACGGACCCCCCTTCTGAACCACTTCTTTTTTATATCTCGTATTTATTGGTGCTGTCTTAAAAATTGAAACCCTTAAAAATTTCGGGGGAAGCGCTGTCAGTAGTAAAATAATATCAATTTTATTTTTCAAATCCTTCAAAACGCTGACAGAAGTGTCACTCAGAGCCTATGCGTAGATGTCTGATTTTGATCATTTGACTCCTGATTTTGAGACGGCAACTTCTGTTCGATCCGACATTACCCCCAACCAGCAACAACATTGTTAGTTGATAGGAACATAGTTTTTAAAATGTTTAGGTCACGAAATTTTTCTACCAGATTTCGTGGAACGCTGTGCTTTGTTTTGTGGAATTGTAGGGGTTTCTCAGTCATGCACGTCGAGTTAAGCCAAGGAAATGTAGCGAAAACAAAGGGTTAGAAAACACATAAGACACGTGAAATAACCAACGACGAATTGTAACCCAAATATACATGATTAACAAATATACAATCATTCGATGTTGATAAAGAAAGAAACATGCATTTAACTGTGAACAATGTAGAAAGATCAAGAGTTTTCTCCCATTAACTGTAACTTGAGAGAAAATCAATTAATAAATAAATTCTTGGAAAAGGTTTGTTCTGATAAAGTCTTGTTCAGAAGGGAAAAATCATTGATAGAATGTTCTGTAAGAAAGTTCAAAAGCGTTGGGTTGAAATGTTTGTATCAGCGTCTTCTTAGAAGATGTGCTTGGCTTGTATCCAACTGACAGGGATTTAACAGTTGAATTCTCAATGTATGTGTGCGTGTGTGTATGTGTGAGTGGGAATTATAACATGTCCCCAACTGCCTCAGTAGCTGGGGCCTCACTGAAGATGCAACACGTGGATGCATTACTTAATTGTCGCCGATTGGATCAGCTTGACTGCGCTGGAAAACTTGGTTTTCACTTGCAAACAACTTGATTGGCTAAAACGTAACCAATCAGCGAGAGTATGTTGGGCAGACTGGAGAGGTTTGTTTTGTTTGATCCAATCTTCTATCAAAAGTGTACAAGAATTATGACATAAAAATAAGGTGATTTGTAAATTGTCGCGTAACTACGGTTTTTAAATTGTCTCGTAACGAAAGAATTGGCGATGTATCACCCGATCACTGTTTAACAAAGTTGTGTGAATGTATGTAAGTGTGTCGGTACGAACGAAGGTGGTACCATGCAGAATGATCTTCACTTCCGCCCGTTGTGTTTGTGATGTAATATCATCTGAAAATGTTGGTGACTGAAATTGTCATAGTTTTGTAATGTAATGTAACACTGGTTTGATTTTCTCAGTGGTTATAGTTTTTTCTCTTACCATTGCGCAGAATTGCAAAATATTTATCCTGTCTGTCACAAACAGAGTAGGGACCATTAGTCCCTAGTAATTTCTTGGCCAAATTGTTGCCTACAAAGGTTTTTCGCACTTTTACAAATCTGTTTTTTTTTTTTTTTGGTGGGGGGTATAAATTTGTGTGGCTACTTGCCTGGTTGGTAAAAATTGCGATTTTTATTTTGATTTTAATTCTTTGGCAAATATCGTCGACAGTTGAATGTTATTTTTTAAAAATTGACCCGGTATGGCTATGGTAGTACCAAAAACCATTCCTGCCTGGTTACACTGTAAATCTTGTTTTATTGTTTTCCGTATTAATTATATTAATTAGTGATAAGTTTTCTGCCCCATCGTTTGGGTTATTCCTAGCTTCTAACGCAGCTTTTAACTCACGATGAATGGTTTGCTGTTGTCTTGCTTTGGTCACATGGTGTATTCCCAGAACTCTTGTAAAGTCCTTAAATAGATTAGACTGAAACTGAGGACCAGAATCTGTCATGATTGTGTTTGACACATCAAATTGTGAAATTCATCTGTCGATAAATGTGGCAACGATTTTTTCTGTATTGTATATCTGTATCTTCGATCAGATATGCCGCCGGCCAACGTGAGTAGCGATCGACAGCAGTGAGGATGTATCGATAGCCTCAAGATTGTGTAAAAGAACCAACCAAGTCGATATCGACACTGGTGAAGCGTGCATCAAAAATTCCCATGGGAGATTTAGTGTGTCTACTGATTTTACGTCGCTGGCATGGTAGACAATTTGTGGCCTAGTCTCGTATTTCAGTCGTAATACAGGTCCACACGAATCGATGCGTGATCAACTCAGCTGCTGCTCTTATACTTGGATGAGTCATGCCATGAAAGTGCTGGGAAATAGCTTTGCGTAATGTTGTCGGAATATAATTGGGTTCTTAAGACTATTATAACACAAAATCATGTTGTTGCTAAAAGGTGATCGTAACTTGGCCAACTGGAGTGATGTTTTTTGCATCGATAATCCCATAGTTTCGTCTGATTCTTGATCTTTGACAATAGTATCACAATTGAAAACAGCTTTATCTAAATGATGAAGTGATGTTCTAGACAAGGTATCTTCAACAGTGTTATGTCCCTGAATGTGTTTAATTGTCGAGGTGAATTACGAAATAAAATCAAGCTGACGCAATTCTCTCGGTAATTGCTTGAAGTAAAATACAATGCATACGTTAAAGGTTTGTGATCAGTGACGACCAGAAAATCTCTGCTTTCTAATAAATGCTGATACTTTCTCACTGCTAAAAATATAGCTAAAAGTTCTCTGGAGAAAGTGCTGTAAATCCTTTGAGCTGGAGTCATTTTAGAAAAACAAAACAAAAAAATGAAATAGGCTGAGAAATGTTATCACGTAAGACGGCCCCAATCGCTACTCTATTGTATCAGTTGTGAATGTCAATTCGATGGTGTCATCATTACGCAAATAATTTAGTTTGGCGTAATTAAATAACGCCTTTTTTACACTTTTCACTGGTTGTGTTTGTTCGTCATAAAATTTGATATTTTTATTCTTTCCTTTTAATAAAGGAGGTGAGTGGTGATAAAAGGCCTAAACAATTGTGAATATGATTTCTGTAAAAATTGATAAGTCAGCCGAAACGCCTGAGCTATCGTACTGATGTCGGCGTAGGTAAATCGGAAATAGCGTTAACTTTCTCCTAAAAAAGTATGACTTATTTCTGCGAGATAGTATGTCCAAAAATGTTTAATTGTCGAACTCCAATCAGGCATTTTCTAGATTAAGTTTTTACACGTATTCTGTCGGTCTTTCAAACACTGGTTGAAAATGTAGATAATGTCCTTACTAGCTATCAGCAAATCTAAATCTAAACGTATTTATAAATGGAACTCTGTGTGTGTCTGTTACCTATAGACTCCGAAACGGCTGAACCGATTTTCTTGAAAATTTACACAGTTGTACTATAAGCGTCTGTGAGGTTTTTAGCTATGTTTTGTGTCGAGGTACCCCCGATAAATATCGATAATCGAAAACATCGTGTTATAAAAGGAGTGGTCCGATTTTAATCAAATTTGATACACTCATAGACAAAGACATAAGAAACGATATTCAGAAGCTTCAAGGTTGCAGTTCTTACAATAGTGCAGAAAATCGATAATATATATATATATATATATATATATATATATATATATATATATATATATATATATATATATAATGTTTGTGTGTGTGTCTGTTTATCTGCCTGTATGTCTGTATTTTTTCAGCCCTTATATTTTAGTTTTTGCTTCGGTTTGACTCTAAGTAGGTATAATTGTAGTTCTTAGTCTCAGCCATGATACCATTTACTCAGAGGAGTTATTTAGCCTTCAAAATTCAGTTTACGACGAAAAAAACTTTTGATATCGATACCAGGAAATCAAAATTTGACTCACGGTTTCGCTTTAAATGGAAACAACTGTTGCTTTTTAGTCTTTCGTGTTAACGTCCAAAGAGTCTGAGCTCCAGGACCATGGATTAGTTTTAAAGCTTTCATTACACCCGAGCAACGCCGGGCTATACTGCTAGTCATCAATATATACGAAAAATAGAAGTTAGTCCTCTGATAACCTTGTCGATAAATCTCTGAAATGTTTGCGCCGCAAAGGCATTTTGATAAATTTGAATAAACCGAAAGGTGTAGTGATCGACACACAAAACGAAATCCTCTTGTGGACCAATTCCTTTTATATGTTTCGTATTTATTGTTTCCGGCTAGCAGGCGCTGGCTTAAAAATGAAACCCTTCTAATGTAACCCTATTTCCAGGTGGCTAGTATTAATTTTTTTATTGATTTTAAAGATATGAAGAAATTTCTCTAACATTGGAAAATACAATTAATTCTATCAGAAAAAGTAAACGAATTGATTGAATCTGTGTGAAAGACTCGTAGACATAACATGTCCTGACGATTGCGTGATCCCAGGTCAAACTGAACCGTGTGAATTTCCTGTTTTGGGCTACCTGAGCTTTTGGTACGGACAGGCAAGCAATAAGCTCTCTTCCCTCTAGCAATGAAGGGCCGGAGACTCAGCCGAAATGGATAACTGATATTGTTTTCATTTCGATCTGGTGATAATTATACAGTGAGGGGAAAATTAAATTCCCGTAGCTACCTTTACCACCCCGGCTTGTGCCTTTTCAATAAAACCGAGGTGGAAAACGAAATTAGCGGATTTTGAGTACGTGATTTAAACAGTCGACGCGCTGCTAGAGCCGACTTGAGCAAGCCACCATCCCCGAGAATATTGCTACTGTAATGTGTTAGTGAAATACCAGCCAACTAATTGCGCGCTACCAAGTTTTGACTTGCTTATAATTGTGTATATAATCAATATATAGATATATATAAATCTACACTCGTTCTGTTGCAATGTTGTACTGATTATATTCCGTTATCAGCTACTGGGAACCGATGATCTCATTATATCTTTTTTTTAACTCTATACCGACCTCTCGCGTGTCTGGACTAACCTAGCCAGGTGATAACAGGCAAACCTACTTCGGCTCGTCCCAGATCAAACAAACACAACATGGGCGGATTGGATTAGGTTCAGGAAGAGTTGTCTCGAGTACGCCTGGGGATCGTGTTATACTAAAATGCGAAGGAAGCGCTGTCAGTGGTTGAATAATAATATCCATTTTATTTTCCGGATCTTTCCGGTGTCACTCGGAGCCTATTTGTAGATGTCTGATTTTGAGACGGCAACTTCGGTTGACCCGACAAGGTTTAAAATCGGAAAATTAAAAAAATATATCAGGTATTCAATGATGTTAGCACAATTTCAAACTTGTCATTTGTAAATATAATAGCTAACTTCGCTTAAGAAGTAAAGTCCAATAACTCTGTAAAAAACCAGGAATCGATTTTACACTATCGAACATGACCCCCATTCTAAAATGATAAAAATCATTATTTTTCGATCCTGACAAGTGTCGCAGCCTAAGAAGTGACTACAAAATTTTAATGCGCAAAAATAATTTCCCGAAAAATATTTCCATACTTTTTTCTACGAATGGACCAATGCAATCTTTAGTTTCTTTTAAATCTTTTATTTTTTTTCTGACTGTGATTGAGTGTCTCAAAAAAAATCACCTAATGGCTGTTGTTAGGAAGAACGTCTGGCCAAACGACTATTAAGAAAAACGTCTCGAAATGTTCAATTCCTTGTAGCTGCCCCACAGTTGTGTACTGAATGATTTATGGTGATTTAACACTAACAGTGGCACTAAAAGTTGCCATTCAAATCCCGGTAACGTAAAAACTAAGTCTTTGAGTGCTGATTTTCTATGTAGATTAGCGTAATAAGCACAATAGCTTTTCCAGCTACCTAAGCTATCACAAGTATTGACACACTGTGTGTGTGTGTGTGTGTGTGTGTGTGAGAGAGAGAGAGAGAGAGAGAGAGAGAGAGAGAGAGAGAGAGAGAGAAAGAAATCGTTTATATCAAAGTCAATGAATTTAAGTCGAATGATTTTTCTTTAGGCTGTTTCAATTCAAAGTCCATCGACTTTAATAAAAACCAAAGATAAGTTTATTTACGTCATATAATTTATGAAAATTGCAAAAAGGTTTCCCATGGCCTTCCTGGGGTTTTTCCACCGATAATTTGTTTTCATGAGTGCGTGGAGGCCATTTTGTTGAATAGAATATAACAATTATTATGTTTGCTATTTAAGGTGAAAAAATGTTAGAAATTGCATGCACAACAGTAAAATGTTTTTAAATAAATCATTTTATTACAAATCTGGCACAAGATCATTCATTTTTTTTTTAACTTCTATAGAGAAATATTTAAACTTCGATGGATAAATCAAATTGTGTTTTTGTGTTCCTAGTTGACGTTGTATGATAATAATTGTCAAACTGAATTTTAGATAATAATGGCACAAGTGAAAAAATGGGGAAAATAAGTTTATTAAAATACACTATTAACAAAAAGAAAAGTTGGTTTTGAATGAAATCTAATTTTTAAAAAATATTCTTAATATCAAGACTGGTGGTCATGTTACCTTTCTTTACAAAAAAATGTGTTATCTCGGTCTGATAATAGTTGATCTTATAATCTGTTTAGTATACATGTATCTCTGGAAGCAAATCTTCTCTTTTCCTTTATTAATTGATATGACTTTAGAGAGTCACTGAGATCAATGGCGTGTACTTGACACTTCCCCGATAACAGAATTAGAAGTAAATAAACAAACAGTAGCTTTCCCCTGATTATAAATTCAAATATCTTAAAATTAAGCACAAAAACAGCTACTAGTGCTTAATTTTAAGCTGTTTAAAGAGTTTGTTTTTCACTTGTACTATTTTTTTTACCAGTGCAATTACCGTTGCAATTACCGTTTGTTAAACTACCCAAGCAACAGCATTGATCAACTCAACAGGGACTTCTTTCCTTACTGAATGATACTATAGGGGTTATGGGAAATGCTTAATTTCCCCAACACTATATTTTTTAGGCACACAAATGAATGACGAAACTTGCTTTTAGAATAACAACAAAGAATGGTTTATTACATAGTAAACGTACAAGATTGGTAGTATGTAAGTGTCCATGGTGAAGCTAGCAGCAGATAGTATGTAAGTGTCCATGGTGAAGCTAGCAGCAGATAGTATGTAAGTGTCCATGGTGAAGCTAGCAGCTGATAGTATGTAAGTGTCCATGGTGAAGCTAGCAGCAGCGTCTTCCACGAAAGCATTCCATGGGGAATCAGTGGCAGCGATGTGAGAAAGACGTCCGTTACTGCCGCGGGCTCATGGCTCTCTGCTTTTCCTCCGTTCTACAAACAGGACTAGGAAAAATAGTTCTAGAGAGGAATCAATGCGCTCCGCCCGTTGATTGGTCAGTGAGTGACCGAATCCCCCGTCGGGGGCATTGATTCGCTAAAGGAAATAGATCTGTGGCTGCTACAATACTAACACTTCAGAATTTATGTAAGCTTAAATACGGATTTTTTTTTTCACAAAGTAATACAGATCAATTCAATAATTGCATTATCATAGCCAAGAGTACAAATTTTTAGTCTTTTCAGTTTCAGCAAAAAATAGTGAGACGAATCCCTTTTTCCCATTGCGCCGTGGATGATTTTTTTTTTTATTACTTGTCTACAACACTTTAAGACTATCTCTATACAAATCGTGAAAGAAGGTACCCACGCAACTAAAGGCTTTATACAGAAAAAATCTGTCATATTAGAGACCTCCACGCAATCGCCGAAAAAAGAGCATAGCATGATGTTAAAAGGGCTCAGACTTAATAAAAATAAAATTTTATCATCAAAATGTCTGCAAATTATTATTATTAAAAGGAAAGATCAACTTTTGTTGTCATTATTTTTTAAATGTTCTTAATCTTTTCTAACACGTTCGAAATTTCAGTTAAAATTTCTTTTTTTTTTTCTTTTTTGTTTTCACGGCATGTTTTTTGCGTAATGTTATTACTACTAAAGAAATAATATTACGTAAGTGGTCTTTTGGCGATGAAAGAATTTGAAAATTCTTGCAAAAAATCAACTGATTGTCTGATTTTGATGAAACTTTCATGACTTATTCACAAATGAATTAAATTATTTATGCAATTATTATTTTTAGAAAATATTGGTAATTATAATATATATATATATATATATATATATATATATATATATATATATATATATAAAAGCATGAGGTGTAGATATTGAATAATCCAAAGGAGTATCCTGTACATAAAGTGGTAGGATAATTCTCTAAGAGAGCTCTAAATATATATGTATAGAAATACATATAGAGCAAATATAAGAAAAATTAAGGCAGACACGTTATTTCATGGTAAATCGAAAGTATTTTCTTATGTGTGTGTGTGTTACCATTTTTTTATTAGTTAAATGCAGGACTCATTGGGGAATGTTAATCATGTATTTTTTTTTTATTTACGAGAAAGTTTTTCCAAAAATCTGCTCCGAATAGTAAAGTAAACATGCATTAGAACTACGCCATTTTTAATTTAAAGTTTTAATTGATTTTATAAATAATATAATTCAAGGATATCAGATTCTGAGGAAGAAAAAGAATTTCGATGAAGAATGAATTTTTATAAAAATTGTTTTGATTTTTTTATTTGCTAATTACTGTTACAAACATCTTTCTAATTGAAGTAATCCAGTGACTTGATCCAAAGAGTTGGAAGTTCAATAACAGGTGAACAAAAACTTGGAGAATTGAGTTACTAATTAAGGGAATTATCTGAAAATGTAACCAGAAAAGTCAAATGCAAATATGCATCTTTATTTCTGTTCTGCCATCCATTAATACAAACTCACACATTGCGCCCCCCAGTAATTTAATCTGTCATTTTCTGATTGTAAGAGTGTGTACTGTAATATATTACCTTGAACAGCGGAAGTAAATGACAGATACATCCGGCTGTAGGTAAGGTCAACAAAAAGAGACAACCGGCTTGAAAAGCGATATCCCAGCAATGATGTGATTGATAGATACATCCAGCCGTAGATGATGTCAACAAAGTGCAACGAAAAAAAAAGCGACAACCAGCTTGAAAAGCAGTGGACTGCCGGGTGTGGTTAACAGATATATCCGACCGTAGATAACATCCACAAAGCGACAGCCCGAAAAAGCAAAAATTGCGTGGGAATATATAAGGTCTAGCATTTTTTACTGAAGAGACTGAGACTGGTTAACGACTCCCGACGGCTTCTTCGTATGTGCGATCTTTTTCCGGCTGTTCTCCTGCTTCACACAAGCGTAACCGACGAAGAATAAAAACATAAGATTATATTTTTTATATATACGTGTTTCTCGTTGTTTTCCAGCGAGCCACAGTGGCTCGCTGTGTTTCTTTGAAAGAAAAAAATCAACATAGATTGATAACGAACCTGGTTACCATCTACGAAAATACTAGACGATTGTGGTACAACAGATGACACCAGGGAAAGGTAGGTGACTTTTGATTTTACCTTGTGTGTACTCTGCTCTTGTGCTTATTAAAGAAAAGTTGCTAGTTTAAAAAAGAAAAAAATTAAAATGTAAAAGCATACTTTTTCCGAGTCTGACTTTAGAGATGAGAAATGTGGCTTGACTGGTGACGAACACATTAAGCAGGATAGCACGTCTTGGCAGAGAGCGCATACGTTGAGGTTGACGGGAGGAATCAAGTCGTTGAAAAACGAAGCATAATCTCAAGTTGAAACCAGCTGCGTGTGAGTTTGGGGGTTTTTTTTGGGTGGGGGGTTAATCATATCACCCCGAGCAAGGCGGTAACGCCACTGATGTGCAGGGGGCTACGTAAGAGTGAAAAGACTGGAAAAGAGAAAGCAGGAAACCACATCCTAAACAAGGAACAAGGGATGAGCCTCTTCACCTGTTCAATAGATGTGGGTGGAAAAAAGAGAGTCACGATACTTGGACTTCAAAATTAGTGAAGAGGGAATACAGCCAGATTTCAATAAAGTCAAAGCTATAAAATCCGTTTCGACTCCAACCACTTTAGGGCCTTCATTAGAATGACCTCATACTATCACCACTTTATTAGAAATACATAAAAAGAGCGAGGAAAGCCGCAATAAATAAGTCCCTTAGTAAGACTAAGTATGTAGATTTTCAGGTTGGTGATTTGGTGTACTATAAGAACTACCGTAAGAAAAGTAAGTTGAACATGCGCTGGCGACCATATTATGTGGTAGCTAAAAAAAAATGGCCTCGTCTCTTATATAAGTAGAGATCAGTTAACCGGCTCACAAGCATGCCGAGCATCTTCGGGCGGTGCCCATTGAAGAACGGAAAATTCCTACGACAGAAAGGCCGTTACGGAAAGTAGTTTGGCTGCTTCAGTAGAATCCAACCAATCCAGGGTGGAACATGCCGATTTTCCAGTACGCAAGTGTCGACACCAACGTTAGAAATCGGACGATGAGTCTGATGCCCCATTAATGGAGCGCCTTATCAGGATACAGCGTAAAAAAAACGGCGGATAAAAACGTGTCAACCCTTGATAAAGAGGTTGGAGTGGGAGCAATTGAAAAATTCCTGTAGCGGATATGTTGTAAGATAAGTTAGAGAAGAAAACTTCGGTAGGAATAAGGAGTGCTTGAGATAAAGAGTTTGGTTAGTAATGCATGAAGTTAAATAGTATTTAAAGTGTGAACTGCGTTCACCATCTATAACGTTGATACATACTAATAATTTTCGGGTTAGTAGCAAGAAGGTGGATTGTTAGATGGAGAGGCTGGAAACATACTTCATAAAAGGAAATCAGTTTATCCCTTATGATAGTGCTACTGGATCAAATGGTGTTCAACACCCGAAGTAATCTGGGTACCAATAAGGAGTATCTAGATCTGGAATTAGGTGAAGGGTCCATAGTTAAGAGAGACGAGAACTCGGATCATCCTAGAAACTACGTGTCACGGGTACATTTTTTTAGACTTAGTTGGAAGTTAGGAACTGTAGATGCTACGACTAATCCTCCAAGTAAACCGCATGCCTATCATTAACAGATTGAATCAGGCCCTTAAGTAATTTTTTTTTTCCTTAATCAGATTTGAATTACATGTACTGCAGATAATGGCAGCTTTTCTGTGTTCAAAGGCACGCATGGTGTTAATCGAAGGTCATTAACCCGATGTCAATTTGAAAATAGAGGCGTGGTTACCGCCTGTGATCGTATGGTCATACATCGAGATGTCTACTGGTATGATACAACGCGGAGAACGAACTTTTGAACATTACAGCACTTTCTTCCGATGTGTGTGTACTTAAAAAAAATACTGCATTGATAACATTGTAAGGGTTGCCAATTTCGACACCTGATTTTATATTCCAGAAAAAATAAATTTATTTTGGTTTGTATGTTGTTATATATATAATGTTTGCGTATGTTTTGTACAATTGCCTCGATTGTGTAGGGTTGTGAGAGTGGAGGAGCGATGCACTTAAAATGTTCACATGTGAACATTTTGAAAATTAGGATGGTGAGTAGTGTAATATATTACCTTGAACAGCGGAATTGACTGACCGGTACATCGGGCCGTAGGTAAGGTTGACAAATATATCCGACCGTAGATGATGTCAACAAAGTGCAACGAAATAAACAAGCGGCAACCGGCTGGAAAAGCAATGGACTGCTGAGTGTGATTGACAGATACATTTGGCCGTAGATAACGTCAACAAAGCTACACCCCGAAAAAGCAAAAGTGCGAGGGAGTTTCTAGACTATATAAAGTCAAGAATTTTGGGCTGAAGAGACAGAGACCGGCTAACAACTCCCAACAGCTCCTTCGTATGTGCTTCACACAAGCGATGAAAAATAAAAACATAAGATTATACTTTTAAATATACGTGTTCCTTGTTGTTTTCCAGCGGTAGTACATAACATGTACGACTGGACAAAATTACCCCCTCTCTCATTCTTGTTTATATGTAGATGGGCATGTGTGATGTGTAGGGAGTTGAGAGTATTTCATTGGAATTTGATTACTTATACATTGTTAAATTTTCGGGTTCTACTTACGATGCTGATTGTTTTTATTCATCGTTGACATCTCCGATTCCTTGTAAAGTTCTGTGTTTTTTTTTCAGGCTAAATTTGCGTCGCAGATCAGAAAGAGATAGGAAACCTAGACAAACAGTTTAAGTGCACGTTTTACCTGTTAGCAATAGAGAGCACTTTGGGTTTATTTTAAAAATTTCTTTGTGTGCTGTGTTACCTCGGCACGTAAGCTATCATAGCTCTCCAAAGTTTTCTGCTCTTTGTAGCTCTTAAATTATTTCTGTTTTTTCACCTAAACCTTGTTCCACCATCTATTTAGTCCAGCTCCAAGTTATGCGTTGTTTTCCTCTGTCCCTATTACCTTCAATCTGACCTGTGAGTATCAAATTTTACAAGCTCTCTTTCCTCATTATGTGACTTAGAAATTTCAACTGTCTCTTCTTGGTTTTAAGTATGAGTTTTGTTTTTGTTTCCATTTTCTCTGAAATATCGTCGTTGCTCAAATATTCAGTCCATGATTTCTTCCGCTTCCTTCTGTAGAACTATATTTCTTTTACTTTAAGTATCTTAATTTGCTGCCGTATAGAACATATAACGTAACAGTTCAGTACTCTTCTGTTTGTCTCTCACGAAGTTTCAGTCAATCAGTTAAGTGCCATACGTAATACACGCTTGCGCGATCATGACTGGGCAGAAGATTATCCCACAGTAGGTTGCCATTACTTTCTGCGATAGACTGGTTGCAAGTTAAGGTTATAAAACCCAAAAATATTGTTTAATATAACAGTGCAATGAAAATATCTCTCGGAAGAAAAAGAGTAGCAACGGAATGGCCAAACCTCCAATATAAATGGAGGGAAGAGACGGATTACTACCTTTCTCAAGGATAATTGCGCGAAAGTGAATGCAAAGAATTCACTTGCAATTCGAACTTGGCACCCCCGATTTCTTGTTCCGAGCCTGTATCCACTGCACCACACCGCACATTCCCTTATTCTATCATTTATTCACTTTTTTTATTACTATACCATACCCTCGCCTTCTACTGAAAGTTTTGCCCTTCTCTTTTCTCACTCTCAATAATTTATCCTGCTATCTACCTCGTTTTAGAGAAATTCCCGTCACTTTTAATTTTTTGAAACACCTTCTCTTGGAAATTGCATCTCTGGAAAAACTTACATAGATTTACTCTAGTAGGTGTTACGTTCTCTAACGAGGTAAGATCGTACCCTGCTTTGATAAACGGAAGTGATCTTCAGGAGTTCCAGACTCGAAATGACAAAATGCGTCGCAGCGCAGGGGGATCCACGCATTGTTCCGTCTACTTGATTACTGAGGCGTGACCGCCGAATCAGTTTGATGGCCAATCGTAAACTCTCCCGCGGGACAAAAGGGACTGCTCGTTTGAGTCACTAAGATATAAAAAAGGCGAAGAAATGACAATTCGGCAGTCTTCCTCTCTCACCCGCTAAGGGAGATTCGTGCCTCTACTACCAACAGACTTTCGACGCCCCATAACCAGACTTCAAACCCTAGTTAAGTGAATCGTTCTGTCAGTTAAATGCCATATGTGATACACGCTTGGGCGATCATGTCTCGAAAAAGACATGACTGACTGGGCAGAAGATTATCCCGCAGTAGGTTGCCATTGCTTTCTGCGATAGACTGGTTGCCGACCAAGGCTACAGAACCCAATCTGTCCTGTTATTTAACCCATAACTGGAAGGAAGAGATGGATTAATACCTTTCCCAAGAGTATTTGCGCGTAAGTGAATGCAAGGAATTCTACTGGAATTCGAACTCGGCTTCCCGATTTCTCGTTCCAAGCCGATATCCACTGCACCACGACGCACATCCTATTTGTATATATTACTATAATCCCTTGTATATGAACCTTTTGACCTGCCTTCGTCTTCTTCCACTTTATTACTGCCTTCATTATTATAAAAAAAAAAAAAGAAAAAGAGAAATAAATATTTTATGTATATATTTCTCTCACCAAAAATTGTCCTTATTCTTCATTGTCGAGTTGTCTGAATCCGTTTTGCAACCATACGTATTTTTACGCCCGCAGCACGTATATTTACTCTGTTTCTCTGAGTTGTCATTAATTTTTAAGGAAAACGTGGTGGAAGTGGGGAAGCCTGATTTTGAGACTGTTAGTAATTATATTAAACTAGGGTACCCCTGCCGTCAAAAATGACATCAAGTGTTAGAAAGTTTTAATACAGTATTCTCGACAGGCTCCAAAGGAGAATCTGTAATGTGATTGGTCCCGACCTGGCAGCTTTGACCCCAGCCACTTTCTCATCGGCGGGATGTGGCTTCCCTCTGTCTCTTCTATAAATATTTTCATGGCTTCTGCTCTGATGAACTCAGGTCACTGGTGCTCCCTCCACAAGAATTTACTCGGGCAACCAGACTGGCAACAATTACAGTTAGATCAACCAAATGCAGGCGACAATTCTACTCCATCAGTTTCTTTTCTCGCGCTTCTCGTCTGTGAAACTCCCTTCCATGTACTTGCTTTCCTGGCGGCTACAACCTCCAGGAATTTAAATGCAAAGTCAATTCCCATCTGTTATCCATTTAACTCCAGCCCTTTCCACATCACACCGTGTATCTTGTTCTTTTCCTTTCTCTCTACCTTCGTAGGTGTCTTCACTCCTGTGTTCACATCCTTCTCTTGCTCTTTCTCTTTCACCCTATAGCTGGTTCGTCTTTGTCTTCACTCTCCACCTGTCTAAAACTTTAACTCTCTTATGTAGCTCCCAGCGCATCAGTGATGGTACCGCTTTGCTTGGGGTGAAATGATTAAAAAAAGAAATAGTGAGATACAATGAAACAAAGTCTTGAAATAATGTACTGAGATAAAGCGGAGGTAAAGAATTCGCAACTAAAATAGAGGCTAGTGAACCGTTTAATTAATCCGTTCCTTATATATATATATATATATATATATATATATATATATTTTAGAGGTTCAATAATATCTCTGATTCATTTATTAGTCCTGGTATTATATAAATAGTTTTTGCTCAGTATATTTTCATGTTAAAAATATTGTTTAATATAACAGTGCAATGAAAATATCTCTCGGAAGAAAAAGAGTAGCAACGGAATGACAAAGCCTCTTTTCAGACCAAGTTAAAGTAAAAACGATCACTTAATAGATAAAATGTCTGAGTGCCTCTCGTGAAAAGCTTTAACAAATAATACTGCAATCTAATGCACCTAGTTGTAAAGGAACTGATTAATTAATCGTTTTATTTTAATCGGGAAATAATTTTGTCTAAATACAGGTATTTTTTTATTTGTTTAGATTAATAAAATGACAAAGGAAAGTAATCGCTCATAAATTTACTAACTTAAGTTGATTTACCTCACTTCCTACTATAGATAGACAGGAAATAAATAAATACTCATTGATAATTTAATTATTATTTGATTTGATTTGAGGGTCCGGGGGAAGGAATGTAAAAGAATTATTTATTTATTTGCAGTATTTTACATTCAGACTAAATGTTATTTCCACAACGTTTCTACCTCCTGCCTGTGCACTTCGGCTTTGGTCAGTCGACCCAGGTAAAGTTCGGAGAATTTCGAGACGAATCCTTTAATGGGAGTTTTGTTCTCGTTAGATGTTCATATCTGTCGTCATTTTTTTTTTTTTTTTTTTGTAATCATCATTTATTGTTAACGAGACTCGGTAGATACAAGTCGAGCAATAACTGAGTTGTACATAAAAAAATAATAATAATAAAATGTAAAGACGTTATATGAACAGTGAAATTTAAAACAATCCCTCCCGTAGAAATAAAAAAGATCCGGTTCTAAATTCTTGACAAGACCAGAGAACACAATATTTGTGTTGTGGTAATAACAAGCAAGTTATGACATTTTTTAGTCCGAATATTATAATAATGATAATTTTCTTTTTACCCAGAGAAATTCTAATTCAAAAAATTAAAAATCCCTCCCAAAAAATACACACGACAATTACCACTATTTATTTGTCTTTCAATAAAAACTTTTTTAAAAAGTGTGGGGTTAACTATCGAATTCTCATTTTTTTCAAAGGATTATGTCAGTCTCAGTAAAATATACAAAGAACTGATGGTAAATTAATGAGTTTTGTTTTGATTATAATGCTCTAAAATTAAAAATTAGCATAATTCAAATTGTGACTATTTTTTCTAGCCAGGATTGTGACTTTTTATCTGTGACTTTATTTACTGGCCACGAGAAAATCTGGCGAAAAATAGATTTTTTTTTTTATAAAATAAAAAAAAAAGCTGCTGTTTACTGTATAACTCAACACTTTGGAACAAAAAATAAGTCAAATTGAAAAGAAAACAAAACTTTTCCCATTGTAAACTAAACTTGCAAACTAAATGTTCTTTATTTTCAATTCATTAACTCGCTTCGTCTCTTTCGATATTCAAATTACTAATACTTTTCCTTTCCTCTGGCGTTAACTCCTCCCCCCTTACTTCACACGGATCTTATAACAATATTCCTTCCTTCCTTCCTTCCCTCCCTCCCTCCCTCCCTCTTCTTCTTCTCCCTCCCTCCCTCCCTCTTCTTTCTTCCCACCCCCCATCCTTTGCGGTTTCTTATTTCTGCTTATATACGTGTTTCTTCACAACCCACGGTAAAATTGCAGGTTACGTACGTAAAAACGTGCTCCAAAAAAAAACAAAAATTCTTCTGTCTCTCGCAGCAAAGGTAAGACAAAATTGGTTGAGTTTTTTTTTTTTCTCCTCAATCTTTCATGTGCATTCGTTGCAAAAATCAAAAAGAAATTCTCTTCGGTAAATTTAAGTTAAAGTTGCGAGCATGAAACTTGATGGACAAACATTTAAAGAAAAAAAAAAAAAAAATGAAACAACATTTTTCTATATTTTTTTGGCTATTTTATTTATAATTTCGTATGAAGCTAAAAATGTTCGTCATATACTTTCTCTTCTGAAACTAGAAAATACTTGAGTGTGTGTCAGGATTATAAGCAAAATTAGTAAGGAAGGGTACTTGAACATTTTTTTTTCTTGTGGCATACGTCTTCTTGAAACCTGACACTCATGTTTTTTTTTTTTTACCGTTTTCCGAAGCAGATTTTTCCTTGAGATCTCATACTAGCAAAAAAAAAAAAAATGGATACAATCAATTGTAAATTGTATTTTAAAATAAAATTTTAGAATTTACTATTGACTAAACTTTCATGTCACACCAACGAAGAAATCTACTTTCGTATCCGACTCGCTTACCTGTAGAAAAATTTTTTCTTTCCTTAAAATAGAAATTGTACTACTTTTAAAATCTATTTTTACAACTTTAAGATTCTAATTAAAATGTATCAGTCTCTTTACTTTCTCGCTTTTTTGTGTTAAAAAATAATTTTATTTAAAAAAAAAAAATCAGTTGCAATAAAAAAATTTAAAAAAAAATGACTTAATTTCGGTTTTAAAAAATATCACCCCCACCTGAGAATTTTATAAGATCAGTTTTCGAACTCATATCTATGTCTGTTTAAATTTATGGTCCTACATTAATGAATACAAATTGTTAGTAACTCGACAAATTTTTTTTTTTTTTTTTTTAAACTATTACATCAGATTGGAGTTGCACTTTTCACTTCTTTCTTTTTCTGTGTTATTTTGCTATGCTAACCTTTATCACAAAAGTAAAACCAAATGCTTATCTTATTTTCGTTAAATATGTCTAAAGTCTCTAGTGAGACTTATTTTGCAGAATAACATCTAGAAAAATTTCTGCTGAAAAACTTATGAGCAAACTTAAACAGTAACACTGACTACGCATTGAATGAAATGACAATTGCTTGTCATTTGCCATCAATATTTTGTTTACTCCTCCTGACAGTTCGTCCATGAGATAGCATTTTTTTTTTAAGTTTATTTTCACTATTTCAGTCCAAAAATTTGTGTATTGAAAATTTAATGAATTTAAAAAAAGAAAGCTGTTTAATTTTAAATTAATTCATTGTTTAAAAAAAAATACAAATCAGTCCTAAGTTTTATCGATCCTCTTTTTTCCAGTGATTTGTTGACGTTGTTTGTATTTTCTAACTAAAATTTCTATTCTTTCTGACTAAGAGAGTACCTGGTCAATGAAAGAAATACATTAAATTAATAGAAAAACAAACACATTTAAAGTTTTAATGCTGAACTTCAGTAATTAAAAAAACGTTTATCAAAAGTTTCTTTTAAAAACATTAAAATAAAAAAATCATTAAGATATTCTCTTTAAAAAAAAAGTTAAAACACTAAGTTTTTTTGTTTGTTTTTACCTTAGAAACTTTTCAAAGTCTTTTTTTTTTTTTTTTTTTATAAGAAAAAAAAAATAAGTAAATAAAACTGTTGAAAACAGTTAAAATTAGCCTTTAAATTTTAATAAATAATGCATGCATGATAACTTGATTACACGTAAAAAAAAAATTTAAAAAAAATACAGAAACATTTAAAAATTAACTTATACAGCGGCAGTCAACTCAATCATTTGAATTTACCATAGTCTTCTGTAAAACAGGAAAAAAGTTTTGTCCTTCCTTGAGGCTAAGTTCTATCTAAACTAAAGCTAAGCCAAGGCCTCCTCCCTGGCTAAGCACTACGTGCTCTTTTCCTTACTAGGGTATGCGAGTCGTGATTTGGACGACGCGACAGAAGGAATTCTAATCTAATTTAGTTTACCTCTTTCCAACTGATCTTGTTCTTTAAGCATCAGCTTAAAAATCAAGATTAGGACGGAAAGGAAACGAGTCGCTCCATCAGAATAATTTTGCGCGTCTCTGTCGAGTAAAAGGTACTGACCTAAGAGTGGTTGTTTGATGCTGGTTAGGCATCAGAATTTTGGGTGTGCTGGGAGGAACACTTGTAGCCCTTCCCTGTAAGGTTAGAGGAATTTGATTTTTAGTTTTTCGCTTTAAAGTTAACTTAGCTAGGTTATGAATGCTCATTGGCCCTATTTTTTTTTCATTTTTTTTTTATTTTTTGTCCCCATGTTTCTTTTAGTAGCGAGTTTAATCCCCCATCCCTTTCCCGCTTTAGGTGTTCAGGAATGTTAGATCTCCGGTGAATGCGTGTCGTCTTTCGTTTTTTTTTTGTTTTTTTTTTTGTTTTTTTTTGTTTTTTTTTTCAAGTGTGCTTTTCATTTTTGTTTATGGTATTTAAATGTGTGAGTGCATTTGTTGATCGGATAAGTGGTAATTATTATATTCTTAAAGCCGCGCATTATTTTTTTTTTTTTTTTTTTTTTTTTTTTCGTCCGGGGAACTGACTTTTCTGTCACATTTTTAGAGGGGGGGGGGGCTTTATTACTAATACGATTTTATTTAGTTTCTTGTAAAATACTGTATTTCATTGTATAAAATCATTGGGGAATTTTAAATGTTATTTTTTGCCCATGCCCTCCACTAAAAATTGTACATATGGGAGTTAAGTAGGATTACATTAATGATTAGAGCATCTGAGGTATTATGGTGGACGTGGTAAGAATGGTAAGTAAAAATTTAGTATTATAGCGTAAGGTTTGAAGTGTGTCAGGGTCCACGAAAGTGAATAGCTAAGTTAAATTAGGACAGAATGACCAGCCGTCCCCATCCCCATTTTAGGCCTTGTGCCACATTTGTACATATATGTACAATAAATATTGATTTTTAAAATGCATATTAAAAATAGATTCTTTGTTTACCCAAATTTCTCTCTCTCTATCTATATATATATATATATATATATATATATATATAAATAGCTGAAGGTTTTAATACAATTGCTTTTGTAACTTTTTTTCTTTGACTCAATCTAAATTCTATTTTCATGTAGTCCTTTTGCAAAGTTGGATGTCTTCAAATTCGTTCACATTGTAAAATTGTATGGAATGCTCTGTGTAATACCGGTGAGGGAACATCTATTTGTTACAGGTGAAGACGATGGATTTGATTTTTCTTTTCTCCAATTTTTTTTTTGTGTCTAAAACTTCAGATAGAAAAGCACAAAAGAGGAAAACATTTTTTTTCTTAGGTGATGTATTTTGAGTCTGATTATCTTGATTGGCATATCTTGAGTGCCACTCTCAAATATTCAAAATATAAATCTGCAATCCAGATTTTTTTAAATATCTTTCAAGCCAACATGCATGACTCAATTTTTATATATATTGAGTCACGTGTATTTCCACACAGCTACATTCACACATTGTACATATACACATGCAACAATCACGTGATAATCTTGCTTTCCCGCTTTTTTACGGGATGTATATATAGCAGACACATGGTACACCCACAGACTGTTGGCAGCAGTTCACAAGCGACACCAAGCAAGGCAGTCACAGTTGCCTGCAACTGTGTGAACCCGGATGAGTTGACAAAGAAATGCATCCCCCCCACCACCACTCCCTCCTTAAATGTCATTTCTTTTCAGAATGTAGGCATTCATGGATCTCCATAGATTCCTTTCCTTTATCTTTGAATTACCGTTTTTATTTTATTTTACTTTTTTTTTTTGTAGGGGTAGGATAGTGGAGTAGTTTCCTGTTGCTTTCTCAATAGTTTTTGAATGCATAGTAGTCTTTCTCTAAGACTGGTTGCTACTTAAGCTAAAAGAATCCAGACTGTTCTCTTAAGAACATTTAGAACGTTTCAGCTGTTGTCCGCTCCAGCCTCCTACAGATGTTTGGAATTTCGAATTGAATCCTTTATTTCGCCCACTGGGTTAAGCTGTCTGAAATTCCAATTACCTTAAGAAGGCCAGAGCTTACAATGGTGGAAACATCATGAATATGGCAACAAAGATAAGGACAACATTTCAAAAATGTAGTGTAACTAATTATAATACAAGATCTTGGAAATAGATGGTAGATGATACTCAGCTTTTATACATTTTTTTTTTTTTATTGTATCACCCCCGAGCAAGATGGTAATGCCACTAATGTGCAGGGGGCTACATAAGAGAAAGATTAGATTGAAGAGACGAACTAGTTAGAAAGGAGCAAGAGAAGGATGGGAATACAGGTGTGATGACGGTTGCAAAGGTGGAGAGAAAGGAAAGGACATACAGAGTGGTGAAGAAAGTGGTTAAGAGATGAGTATTGACATTGCATTTAAATTCCTGGAGGTTGTAGCCGTCAGGAAAGGAAGAATATGGAAGTGAGTTCCACAGGTGTGAAGTACAAGAAAAGAAGCTACAGGAGTAGAATTATCGTCTGCATTTGACTCATCTGTGACTAGATGAGACCCAGTTGCCAGTCTGGTTGCATAAGTAAACACCTGTTGCAGAGGCACCAGTGACTTAAGTTTGTTGGAGCAGAACCCATGAAAGTATTTATAGAACAAAGGGAAGCCACATCCCATCGGTGAGGAAGTGGCTGGAGTCTAGCCACCAAGTTGGTACATATCACATTACTGATTCTCCTTTGGAGCCTGTCAAGAACACTGAGATGAACAAGAGCATATATGACAGCAGTACTCCATGCAAGGACAAATGGTTGATTTGTATATATATATATATATATGCAGCATGGATTCAGGTGGGGAAAAACATCCCGGCCTGACATAGTGACCTAACCTTCCTAGCAGTGGATTTAGCTATTGACTCAATGTAGTGGTTCCACTTGAGATTGGAAGAGAAGGTAAGGTCGAGGAGGTGCAGTATATTGCTCTCAGGGAGACTTGCTTGATCCATGCTTATGGGAGGCAGGAGAGGTTGCCTGTGATGATTGATAGATAGTAGCTTGGTCTTAGATGCATTGAAATTAACAGGCCACTTCTTACCCCACTCCACCACAGAATGTAGATTCCTCTCAAGATCAGCAGGTTGATTATGTTTGTCCGCCATGCCAGATTTCTTACTGATGCAGGAGTAAATTGTGGTGTCATCTGCGTAGATGCCTACTTGGTACTTGATCTCATCTGGGAGATCATTTTTTTAAAATAAGAGCATCGGGCCTAGGATAGAGCCCTGAGGGACACCAGTGTTTGTACAGTATGTGAAGGCATGCCCATTCAAGACGACCTTCATTATGCGATTATTTAGAAAAGATTAGATCAGATCAAGCAAGCATCCGGTAATACCGTAACCCCGTAGCTTGTATAGAAGGCCAGCATGCCAAAAGCCTTGGGGATGTCCAGAGCAACAGCACGAGCCTCGCTGGACTTCTCCAAACCAATCTCTGCAGTTGTAGGAATGCCATCTGTTGGAAAACGACAATATGTTTAAGGTCCTTATAATTACTGGAAGTGTATTTTGTGTTGTCATTTTTGAAGTTTGTTTTTTAATATCACCCCATGCAAGGCATTTTATTGCCACTGTTTTTCAGGGGGTTACATAGGAGGAAAGTTATGAGAAAGAGTGACTAGTTATCATTACTCTCAGTACATTTTTCAGGGACACAGCATCCTCTGCTCTGTGCTCAGATAAATACCCAAACACTCTGAAATGTTTGTATTAGAGCTTCCAGTGTGAATGTTATGCAGTACAGCATGCTTTTTTTTTTTTTTTTGCTTTTGCTTTTTTTTTTGTTTTTGTTTTTGTGCACAGATGGTGCCCAATTGATCTTATACTGTGCAGCTGACAAAATCCAAAACAATATGCAGAATCTCCTTTTTCCCTCTTCTTTCTTTTTTTTTTTTTTTTAGTGGCGACAATTTACCCATCGCATTCTATAAATCACTCGCACACAAAACATATACATTACATATCTGCATGCAGTGTCACATACTGAGACTATTAATTTATTGATTATTAAATCCTACTTCAAAGGCAAAATATAAAGATGGACAATAGCAAATGCATTTTGTATTCTAATTTTGATTATTTTCTTGTACTGACATAAATATTTCTTACCAACAGGTGGCTGACAGCAATGACAACTTCTTCCCACAAAAGTCATGCTACCTTCTTTTTATATTAGTTTAGAAATAATTGTTTCTGCAACCTTTTTTACTCTACTACTATGCAAATGGCACTAAAGTGTGTGATAATTATCCTCCTTGAAATTTTTTCTCAATTCAGTGCAAACTGACCCTCACAACCCTATCATTCACTAACAAATCACCTGGGATGTTTGGCATTCTGTAACACATTTTAAAGGTCATTAGTTCAATACCTTCAGCTATATTGTACTATTTTATCCACATTAATGGACTGTGTAGGTGGTGTATTGGATGGCAGCTTGACATGAGGAATTTGAGAGCTGAGCTTGAATTCGAGTCACGTTTGTTATTTTTTACTTAAGCACAAGTAACTTTCTTCTTCCAGCTATGGATTAAGTAGTAATACTCGTATCCGAAAAAAAAATCACTGTCATTATCAAAAAGTTAATTCAATATTCATTTGGGAAAAAAAATTGATCTAAAATGTTTCTGCTATAAATAATTTAAGTGTAAAAAAAAAAAAAAGGAAACAGCAAATCAATAAGTTGGAAAGAAGACCTGAAACCTCAGGATTTTAGTATTAATTATTTTAACACTAGTGACAGATTGGTCATCACTAATCTAACATATCTGAATCTGCAGAGTACCAGATAATAGATTTTTGCTAGATTCCAAATTGAAATCCAGGACCTTCTTTCTCTTGTTAGAGGAACCTTTTTGATTGACCATGTCTTCATGGGAAGTGGGGAAGGAAATATAGCTATACTCTCTATACTTGAAAAATTGCTGGTTAGTGAGGCTATTTAACACATAGCTGCAGGTTTCTCGTAGACTGGTTACCACTCAAAGCTATAGAACTGTCTGTTTTGCTATTTACCCATTTTACTAATTTTGCTACCTTATTGACAGTTAATTTTATTATGGTTTTAAATAGCAAGGTAAACTAGACTATGGTTGGCAACTAATATAGGTTGATTTGATTTTTACAGCTTATCAACCTTTTGGACAAGTCTGAATTCAAAACTGTAGCCCTGGTGGGACATGTACTTAATCTGTAACTAAGTTCTACTCTGCATAGTCATTGTATAAACCAAACATAGATTAGTTATGTGGGTGTTCACAAAAGAAATGGGTCTGAACAGACAGTCCTGTTTGGAAACAAGCAGCTAGAGATAAAACAGGGCTGATGTTATTTTTCTGTTTCTTTGTCGTAAATAAATAAGCATATGCTGTATAAATCTGACAATATTTGAATGATACACTGATGTTATATATAATAATAATTCTGTCATCATCTCTCCCTCCCCTTATATGATATTGACAATGTGCAGAGTTTTTTTACTTCACACTGCATCCTGTATTCATTGGAGCTATGACTTGGGCTAAAACACCAGCAGGTTATAATGGAAAAATGCAAAAGTAAAAATAACTATGGGATACTTCATGTGCTATCCCCCTTAGGATCAAGGCTCTCCACAATTATTTCCTGTCCGTCATTGCTCTTAATAAATTTTGTCATTTCTCCTAAGTCTTTCTCCACCATCCATTTACTCAATCTCATTAGGGAGGTTATGCATGATTTTGATCTGTCCCTTTTGCCTTTTATCCATTCTGTGTGTATCAGATTTTCCAAGCCTTCTTTACTTCAATGTTTGAAAGTACTTAATAAAAAAAAAATGCAGAAGCTAAACACCCACGCCAAAAGAAATCGGTAATAACAAGTCCATGCAACAATCCAAGAAATCTGAAATTGTTCTTGCAGAAATTTCCTGACTTGCCAGACTGGTGATCACAAATCTGTGTATTGATTCAATACCTCAAGTTAAATTGACATTTTGGCCACTTAAAAGGGATGGGAAAGACTTGAAATAAATTTCCTTCTACAGAAGGATGCTGAGGATACCACGAATCTAACATGTGAGCGATGACAAAACTTTACAGAAAATAGAAACAAAAAGGAAACTTATACTTGACAGTTGAAATTTCTCACACATAATGAAGAAAGAAGGCTTGGAAAATTGATACACACAGAATGGATAAAAGGCAAAAGGGACAGATTTTTTTTTTTTTTTTTTTTTAATCATATCACCCCGAGCAAGGCAGTAACGCCACTGATGCGCAGGGGGCTACGTAAGGGTAAAAAGAATGGAAAAGAGAAAGCCGAAAACCGCATCCTAAACAGGAAACAAGGGATGAGCCTCTTCACCTGTTCAATAGATGTGGGTGGAGTGTGAACCGGGCGATAGTTTAGTCTATCTACTCCAATTGAAAAAAAAAATAAAATAATAAAGGAAAAGAGTGAAAAGATTGGAAAAGAGAAAACCGGAAACCGCATCCTAAACAGGAAACAAGGGATGAGCCTCTTCACCTGTTCAATAGATGTGGGTGGAGTGTGAAGGGCGATAGTTTAGTCTATCTACTCCAATTGAAAAAAAAAAAATAAAATAATAAAGGAAAAGAGTGAAAAGATTGGAAAAGAGAAAACCGGAAACCGCATCCTAAACAGTAAACAAGGGATGAGCCTCTTCACCTGTTCAATAGATGTGGGTGGAGTGTGAACCGGGCGATAGTTTAGTCTATCTACTCCAATTGAAAAAAAAAATAAAATAATAAAGGAAAAGAGTGAAAAGATTGGAAAAGAGAAAACCGGAAACCGCATCCTAAACAGGAAACAAGGGATGAGCCTCTTCACCTGTTCAATAGATGTGGGTGGAGTGTGAACCGGGCGATAGTTTAGTCTATCTACTCCAATTGAAAAAAAAAATAAAATAATAAAGGAAAAGAGTGAAAAGATTGGAAAAGAGAAAACCGGAAACCGCATCCTAAACAGGAAACAAGGGATGAGCCTCTTCACCTGTTCAATAGATGTGGGTGGAGTGTGAACCGGGCGATAGTTTAATCTATCTACTCCAATTAGTTTAATCTATCTACTCGGGAACCCCTTCCTAAACTAGAAACAAGGCGATCAACTCTACTCCTGTCCAAAAGAAGGGGGTGGAGTGTGAGACCTGGCGATAGAAGGTACTATCTACTCCAATTAAAAAAAATAAATATGTGACTGAAGTTAATGAAGTTTTAACTTAGTATAAGTCAAACCTAAATTTCATAATTAAGAACAATTTACACAAAAAATTAGGCAGAAAAGATAAGAACCGAAAAAGAATAAAATAAAAAATACAAGTAAAAATAAGTAAATAAATAATTCAAAAAATAATAAAAAATAAGATCACACTGGCTAAACTCACCAAGTTGCAGGCTTGCTGACAGAAAAAAGTTAAGAAAATTTCAAAAATTATCTTCATTCTGTTTCTTCTATACAGTTCTGGAGAGTTCTGGAGAGATTAAGTTACCTTAAGCAAGCAGTAACAGACAGTAGTGTGATGGAGGGGGGAATCACCTCCAAGCCATGTGTCCAGTTAGCAAGGGAGGAGAAATGACAATTTATTAAGAGCAATGACACAGGAAATAATTGATCCTAAAGGGGACAGCACATGAAGTATCCCATAGTTATTACTCTAATAGTGTACTGTAAATTCCTCACCCAAGATTGATTGATTAGTTTTTGTGTGTTTGTTATTTTTTTTGTTTTTTTTTTTGTTTTTTGTTTTTTGTTTTTTTCTTCTACATATCTGAAATCTGCTTCTCTGAAAAATGCCAAGATTGTTAAATAGAATACCTTGCCATTTTGTGCTTTTAAATAAAAGTTAGTTTTTAATTTTTTTTTTTTTTTTTTTTTTTTTTTTTTACATAAGATGTTCTCTGCTTAACTTACAATAGAAATAGTTACCTATTATTCACTGGTGCTAAAGGTTGGTCTATAATCTGAACTTTAAAGGTTTGATTTTTCTATGATGACTCTTATCACCCTGAAGACTTCATCACAATCTTCTTCCTGCGCACCTATTTCGGGTTAAGTTTTTGTGAATATCAATGAGAATGTAACCTTTGACATTGCTCAGTACAGACTTGTTAAAACTTATGAAATGTAGGTTATGTTTGACGATCTTCAGTTTGATAGTGTATCACTTAAAATGTTAACTTTGCACTCAGCAAATTTAAACACTGATTGCAGTCGCTTCTCTACTGCAATTCATTATTAGCCATTTGACAATTATTACTTATGTTAATGCAGCCCAAATAAACTTCTATCTTACAGCCAGATCACGTTGAAACACCAGTTCTCATACGATCACTGAATTTAAGCAACATTGAGCCTAATCAGTACCTAGATGGGTGACTATGGGAATACCAAGGGCTGTAAGTTTGGATGTGCATGGTGTGTATAATGGATAACTTTTTACTTTCTGCAACAACTTCCATAATACAACTAAATTTACCATGGAGTACTCAAACACATCCGTCCCTTAGACGTCATGATAAAATTAAACAAACATACACTTTCTACCAGTCTACACAACAAACCCACAAACCAACATAAATTCCTACACTTTAACAGTTGTCATCCCCTTAAATTAAAAAAGTCTATTGTATACAGCTCATTTCTAAGAATCAAACACATATGCTCAGACCATCCAGATTTTCTAAACATTAACAACATAACAAAGCAATTTCTAAAATGTAAATACCCAATAAAAATAAAAGCACTAAATAAAACCATCCACATAAATCATAACACACTTCTCATATACAAGAAAAGAAAAAAACAACCGAATTCCCATGGTTTTTAACCACAATCAACATTCACACACACTTATCAAAAATTTTAAAAATGATTACAAGAACCTCCAATCAAACAAAAAAAATCATTTTCGATAAACTACCCATAAACATGAAACAAACATCCAGCCTATCAACTATCCTCACTTCTAACAAATATCTAAAAAAACACAGAACTATCAGGGAATTCAAAATGTCAGAAACCCAGGTGTTTAATTTGTAAACATTTGGTAAACGACACAATATTCTCTGTACCCAACACCAAAATCAAATTGCACCCACGACGCCTCACTTGTGACAGTGAAAACATTATATACTTTCTCTTCTGTTCAATATGTCCCAATAGTGGTTATATTGGCGAATCTGGTAATAGCTTTAGATTTCACTTCAATAATCACAAACTTAATATACACCGAAATAATCAATATTCCCCAATAGCAGTACCTTTCAATCAACCAGCTCACACTTTAGAAAATTGCAAATGTTTACTAATAGACTCCAATTTTAGTTCTACATACACACGCAGAAAGAAAGAAAAATACTGGATTTTAAAATTAAATACACACAAACTAGG
>JBBBDQ010001173.1:1630000-1717500 GCA_037127315.1 Ascarosepion bandense | reverse complement strand
TACCCAGACATTTTCCAATGATCATATTGGACCTTCTGGCATGGTTGCTAAGTAGGTAGTATGCCGTCTCTAAATTTCTGGTGGAGTGACTTGCATCATGGTGGTGGTCTTTCTCACAGCGCCCAACGGGCTTTATTATGCACAGCCACCAACAAGAGAGAAAAAAATGTGCATAAAATCAAGTGTGTTAGGAAGGAGGGTTACCTTCAGCATTCTGATTTCAGGGTTTCATAGATGGGCCAGTTCATCTACTTGTCTGCAGGTATCAGTAATTGACTGATACCTGCTTAATTTTTCATTTTTATGTGCACTTATAATTGGTGCAAGTTATTTCCTATTTTTTGTGGATGTATATATTTGAGAAGACTTTTTGTTTGTCAACTTCACCTGCTGGCTTGGCAGATTTCATAAAGAAAATGTGCTTTTTGTTAGAATTTGAACCTGCATTTTGTTTGTATGGAGAACCAATAACTAACTTGCTATGCCAACAAAGTTCATGTACCCTTTTAAAGAATGTATATCTTTGTGTTTGTCCCCAAAATGTAAACAAAAAGTAATTTGTAAGGAATAATTTTTTTTTTAATTTCTTGTACAGATGATTAAAAATATCCAATAATTCCTTAGAGATATATATATACTGGCAGCAAAAAGTCATTTGTTTTAATGCAATTTTGCTCTCATTATACATGAAATTATGATTTTAACTTTCTAAAGAATACTAGGATGTAGCTAACAGAACCTTGGCTACCTCAGATACTATGTAGTTCTTGAAAATGACTGAGATGGTTAAGTCTTCTAAGAAAACACCAGAACAAAGGAAATTTTGGATGGTTTATCCATACCTTCCATCTCAATATGCAAATTCTTATTTGAAAAGTGAAAAAATACACTAAAATCCTATAGACTAACCTTGTTATATTTTATCAAACTATCAGTCAGGTCAACGCATACTTAGATAAACCACAAATTAAAGCCGACTGATATCAGACGCTGCCAACTATCAATCACGCACACACACACATTATATATATATATATATATATATATATATATATGGCTCATTCAGTAATGAATTAGAGCACTGGCCACTGACGTATAATACATATGCTAAAAGTCTGCCTCCTTCTACCGAGCGCCCATAACTCGGAGGTAGAATCGCCGACTGAGGCCAATTCAGTCGGGTTTCAATCCTAGGTTAAAGGCAATTGAATGTCTAAGCATACTGATGAGCTGTGTTCCTAACATTAAACTCAATGATAAAGATAACAGCATAATTTAACAAATGGACCTGCAAAATAACAGTATGTCAAAAGGCTTCATATTTTTTTTCCTCTTGATACCACTATTACTATTTTGGGCAGCTTTTTCTGTTTCGAAATTAATGAAACCCAAACATTAAACTGATTTCTGCATTTTTATATATATATATATATCTCTATTAAACACTATAAAGAGCTAATGAGTGATTTTATACTGTGACTATGCTGAAGTGGATCTTGGTTTCAGTTTTTGGGAGTGTGTGTATCATCCTGTGTGATCAGCAGTTTGAACAAGGCCAGTGCACACAAACCCTCAATCATGATGAATTTATGCTAACCCAACTGTTCACATCTTCCAAACAGTTTTTATCTACCCAGTTTTGCTCACAAGATTTGAGTCACTGTGGTATGGTTTTTCAGATACTTCTCACTGGTGCCGCATGCTGGAATCCTCCCACTTCAGCCAATATTGTCAAGTAACCACTTTCTTTACAACCCTGGTAAAAGTCAAACCTGAGTCTTGTAGACAAAATGCTAACATTCTAACGACTCAGGTCACTATGATGCAAAAGACTTTTATTTGGAAAGGTATCTGAATTTGCTGATCTTGCAAAGAGCATTTTGTTCACTCATGACAACTGTCATGATGCAATAATGCTTATATGTTGCCTCAGAAGTAAACGAGGTCAAAGCAGTCTGCAGCATTCAACTGACACTTTCTAATTGGTGACTGTTTAAAAAAATTTTTTTTCCTCCCCCTTTTCAAATGGATTCCAATTTACGTATTAAAGTTTTTGCTGACACCACAAAATCATTTTGTCTATATGCCTGTCTCTTTTTAGGAAAAGCATTCTTCACTACTAGAAATTACTTATGATCTACACAATGCAATAATTATGGTATATATTTTGTATATACACATGCAAGGTCTTTGCTTAGCTTTGTGGGGCACAAGGCCATAATTATAAGGCACTTCATGAAGATCAAATCCATGAGTTATTAACGGACCAAAGCTTTCTAATCATTCACATAAGTCCTGTAAACCATTATGATTGTAAGGGCACCACATGTACTTTAACAGTGGTATGTCTAAAGTAAATTAGCCTGACAAAACTCCTCTTCTGTTTTTTGCTTAATCATTTCACAACAAGCAAGGCAATAATACCGCTAAGATGCAAGGGGTTATTAGGAATGAAAAAGACTTCAGTGATGAGAAAGGATGTAAGAGGTTTCAAAAAAGGAGATTAAATGTTTGAAAATTTTAGGTGGCAGGAAGGCAAGAAATCAGCAAGTTCCATTCTGCAAGAAAAGAAATTAGAATAGAATTTGTTTATATATTACGTGGTCTTCATCATTTATTCTGTATCTACAAGAACTGTTCGTAAAATAGGGATATGCCTAAAATGAAAAAAAGGGAATGTTTTAAACATCTGCCAATACAATGAGGGATATTTCAAAAGTAAAACATCAAGTCAAATTGTGATATGGTGTCACATGCTGAGATCCTTTCTCCAGACCAATATTATAAAGTAGCCACCTCCCTGATAAATCTATCATAGTGAATATCAAACCTGAGTTTCGTATTCAGAATGTTAACGTTTTAACAAATCAGGCATGCCAATTTAGTAGTACACTTATGCGACCAAAGTACCAAGGAGGAGAGCTCATTAGAACAGCCATGAAAATATTTATAGAAAAGGTAGAGGGAAGTCCTGTTATAACAATGAGGAAAGTGACTGAATTCTAGTTGCCAGATTTTGAATTCAGTTTTTCTCCTAGACTGGTTATCACCCAAGGCAAAAGATCAGTCAGTCTTGCTATTTAACTCAGCTGTTCATTTTATTATTAATGATAAAAAGTGAATTAAGTAACAATTATATTACAAGAGTATCATTTTATATCGGCACACCAATCTGTTTTTACTCTTAGCCTCTCTGCCAGCACACCAATTTGTTTTTATTTTCTGTGTCTCCATCTGCCAACTACTAATCATATAATTATTTATCTCTTTCCTTAGTTTGCACAACTGTTACAACCTGACAATATCTCAATATACTATTCCGTTTTGAAGACAAAATATATATTTGGCTTCAGTCAGAAAATGAAAGGAAAAAAAAAAAGTGAAGATAGTGTTAAATGTCTGTTTCATTGAAATGGAAAAACTTGTCTATTTGGGGTATTTTCATTTGTAAATATTTTATACAGATACTACACTTTGATCCCAGCCAAGTATTTATCCTTCCTTTTGGCTGACCTGAGCACATACATTTAGATTGTCAAAATTTACCCAGCACCCACATACACGATGACTGGGTACTGAGCTTGTCTTAGCTGGTCATGCTTCTTAGCCAAAGGGGCCAAGAAATGAAGACAGCAATAAAAAAGCACCATTATCCCCCCCCCCAAAGTACAGTATCAAATGATGAAAACTGAATAAGGGAATCACCAAAAATCCAGTTACTATAAACAAAATAACATTCTGTTGAATTACACTTAAATTGAGAAATGTTTGTAAGATAACTAGAAAGATAGAATTATTTAACATTTCCTGCTAATACTTCATAATGGACTATTCCAATTGGATTGCATAGAAAAACAATATACACTACTTGGTTCCAGTAAGTGAATGAATGAATGTAAGGAAGAGAGAAGTGTTTCATAGCTGTTTCCATGAAATAGGAAAAGTTGTCAATTTCGAATCTTTATTTTTGTACCACAATGTTACTACTTACAATAACAACCGGCATTCATATTTGATTGTTGTTGCAATATTTTGTTAAAGTCAAGCTCAAATATTTAGCAATGTGATAGGATAACTTTTATAGATAATATAAAACTTGCCATGCACTTGTTAACGTAAGACTTAAGATTCATCAGAAAATTAAAATAGGAAAACTGAAATTTTTACAAGTTAAAACTATCTTTTAATGTGTTCATGTTTTTGTGTTTTCATGTCTTTCATTTTCAACTGGAAATCTTACATTAGATGTTCTCTATCAATTTGTACATTCCTCACAAAATTCAAAATATTTTAAGTGCCAAGCAAGTTTTTGTGAAGCAAGGCACTGTTAGTTGGAAGTATCACAAGGTCTGTCCACTTTTTTTTTTTTTTTTTTTTTTTTTTTTTGTCACCTTCTACTTGTGATGGCACTATTTCTCATCTACTTAAAGTCTATACTTCCATATCAAAAGTATAGACTTGAAGTGCATGAGAAACAAATGCAGATGATAGAATGGCAGAACTTACTCATTCTGTACTAATGTGGGTGGAATGCTTGTGCAAAAAGTATATAAGTCTATACTTATCATTATTACCAATTGTAAAACTTTAATATGGCACTTAGTGTTTGGTACTACCATAATTTAGCATTAGGGCTTATGTACAGCAATAACACTGTAGTGCTTTAGATTTTTAGACTAGAATATCTTACTATAACAGAGAGGTGCTGGCTTGCATTTGGAATCTTCAGGAATCCTCAATTTACTTTAAGCTCTGTTCTACTCGAAAACAAATAGAAGTGGCCCAATATACTCTAATAAAATTATATACATTCTTTTCACACCACATCCACCTGTTTGTAGTTTTAATTATGGCACCAACTATGAGCTCTTCTGCTTGGCATTTTCTAATACTTATCTGAGTGCCAACAAGTTTATTTGTAGTCGTAGAACCTTGCTGCACAACAATTTTTAATCACATGTGATATTAAGATTTGTGCAAAGTATATGCTAAAAGGATCACTGCTAATTTTAAGAATAACCAGCGCTGATCAGTTAGTATATTTCAAAATGCCTACGCAATTGTGCCAAATTTCAGTGAGCCTGTCACCTGACTAATTTGGCTACTTAAGTCCATGTGCAGTCAGAACCAGTTAGTGACAAGAAAGCAGACCATCCATGTCCTTCATCCTGTAAGACTAAGTGAATCTTGAGTTAGGCAGATGGAAGTCATTCATCATGTGGCATGAGACAAAACCTTCAGTGAGAATTCTGGACTTGGAAGAAACAAGACTAAAGAACCTTTCTAAATAATTTGAAACTTAAAAACTAAATCACATTTATTCAATAATTGACTTTTTTTTTACCCAAACATTTTAAACTCTATACAAAAATTTTAAGTTCAATAATTTAACATTAACACTTTCTTCATAAAAAGTTTGCATCCAAAAGTTTCAACAAAGACCTGTATAAGAATCTTCCATCTTTTAAACGAAGTTGGATAAATTTTTCTCAACAACAAACACTGTTGATTTTCTTTACAAACATTCACATACCTTTTCAGGATTACACACTTACTTTTTTTAACATAATAAACTTAAACTATTTCCAATGTACACAACAAATTGGCAATCTCATTAAAAATTCATAACCCTTAACTAGTTATAAACTAGTTTAATATAACGTTTGTACTTGTTGTTTTTGTCCTTGTGCCATACATGCAAATTCAAATGTTGGAGTTTTTTTGCACAACCTTTAAAAGAAATCCTTCTGATAATATATTAACTCAACAGAATAATCTTTACTCTGCAACACTGTGATACTTTTAATGGGAAAACAATGTTAAGAGTTTTGAAGTTAATGTTTTCTTGATTTCAGGGAAAACCTTAAATATTTCCGTGAAATTTTCCCTTTACCAAAATTGATTTATGCTTATGTTGGCATGTGAGTTGTCAGTTTAAACTGATGCCAGGAGGATATGAATTTAATAATTTACAATGCATTTCCATTATAAAGCTAAGCATTGAGTGTTGTGATGACAAACAAGAACGTGGAGCAAAACCAATAGAAAATGTTTGTTTGGAATCTAATGAAGATATCTAGGCTTCTCAAGTGCTGATTCTTGTTCTTTGGTATGCCAGGAACAAGAGCAGTAACTTGAGATGTCAGCATTCATTTAGCTTTTCTATTTGGAACATAAGTGTCTAGTAGTTGTGCAGACTGGGCACTCATATGCCTCAGGTATATGAGCAGCACACACATTAACCAAAAATAAGTGACTTTTTTTTTTTTTTTCTTTTTTTTTTTTTTTTTTTATATATATATATTCCACTTCCTGTCTGTTTTGTGACAGTACCAACCTCACTTTTTTTCCAACATAAGATATTTTCTTTACTTACGTCTATCTAAATCCTAACTTCTATATTCTAGTGACAGCCTCCACACCAACTTTTTTTACATCTAAATTCAAATTTCTGACATGTTCTGGTGCACCCTTTTACTATCACGTAAATAGTGTTTATATAGAAATAACTTTTTTTCTTTTACTCTTTCTCCTAAATTCCAGGTTGCTGAGAATTGACATAAAAGCACTTGCATTGTGCTTTTTTTTTTTTTTTTTTTTTTTTTTTTTTTAACAAATTGTAACGAGTGATGAGGAATGGATCATTTACAACAATGTTCAGTAAAAAGATCCAAGGGTATGTGACATGAGCCAACTTTAGACACCCCAAAAGCAGATCTTCATCCTAAAGTTCTGGTGGTATTGGAAAGAAATCCTGTGCTACGAGCCTCTGCCAAGTAACAAATCAATTGATTCTGAAAGGTACTGCTCACAAACAAATTAAAGGTAGCAATTCAAAAAAACACCTGGAAATGACAAACAGAAAAGGGATTTTTCCATGAGGATAATGCCAGACTTCACATTTCATGGCAATAAAATGTTGCAACTTTACTGGGATGTTATCCTACCTGCCATATTTACCAGACATTGCTCTTTTGGATTTTCATTAATTCTTTGGATGACCTAAAAACCACCTTTTTCAGGTGTTTTTACTGAGAAACCAGTTTTGGGAAGACAAATTTTTAAGTTGAAGGAAAAATTTACAGAAAGGTTGTGCAACAAAATGCTTCATATTCAATGGCATAATTTTGTTTTTTTTATAATTGGCGTGAACATTCCAGACAACCTAATATTTAACTATTTTTATTTGCTGAACATACCATATTTGACAGCATATAAAACTATATTTTGTCCTTTAAAAAAATATCTCCCTGGTCTTGTATACAATTGGAGTATCTGATAACCTAATATTTGCCCAGACATGTACATGAAATAAATGTAAACCAGTAAACAAAAAACACCTACCTTACTCCACCCCCTCAACCTTTCTTTGTCCAAAATTTGTGTTAGTCATACCAATTTCTGTTGTTGAATATTCTCTTGAAATATTTTAGATATCTTTGCAAAACTAATTTGAACTCTTTTATTGTTACCAATGAATTCTGTTGCAGATATCTTCCTCTTTGTCAAAAAGATTCTAGAATACTTGTATATGGCCTTGCTGTTTATATATGGGGGGGGGGGGAATCTTTCAATGGCAAGGAAATAGTCTCTTGAGCAGCAAGGTGATTCCTTTATATATATATATATATAACTTATTTATAAATGGAACTTTGTGTGTGCTCCCATGTCCATTACCTATAGACTCTGAAACGGCTGAACCGATTTTCTTAAATTTACACAGTTGTACTATAAGCATCTGTGAGTGTTCTTAGCTAGGTTTTGTCTCGAAGTACCCCCGATAAATATTGAAAATCGATAATCGAAAAAATCTGGTTATAGGAGTGGTCAGATTTTAATCAAATTTGATACTTATAGACAGACATAAACAATATATATCCAGAAGTTTCAAGGTTGCAGTTTTACAATAGTGCAGAAAATATATATATATATATATATATATATATATAAGGCAAGATGTTTGTTTGTGTGTTTTGTTTATTTGCCTGTATGTCTGTATATTTTTTTTTTTTTTTTTACACAGCAATTTTATTTTAGTTTTTGCTTTGGATTTGGCTCTAATTAGGTATAATTTTAGTTCTTAGTCTCAGCCATGATACCATTTACTCAGAGGACTTATTTAGCCTTCAAAATTCAGTTTACAAAAAAAAACTTTTCATATCGATACCAGGAAATCAAAATTTGACTTGCATCCATTCATTTTTCCTTCAGTCTACGGTTTCGCTTTAACTGGAAACAACTATTGCTTTTTAGTCTTTCATGCCAACGTCCAGAGTCTGAGCTCCAGGACCATGGATTAGTTTTAAAGCTTTCATTATACCCAAGCAACACCGGGCTATACTGCTAGTGTGTGTGTGTGTATATATATTTTATCATTTCATATAAGGTAATAAAGCAAGGAGTTAAGTTTGAGAAAAAGAACATTAATAAAAGGGAAATTCAGAAGATAGCAATTGATATTGCATTTAAATTTTTGAAGATCAAAGTTGACTGCAAAGTAAAGCTAGAAGAATTCAATAAGCATAAAAAAACTATTAGCATAGAATTTAGTTACATAAAGCCATTTCAACCAAAAAAAAATACCTTGTCTCTAATCTAGTAGTACTGTGCTTAATTTCCTAAAGTCTAGGTACCATTGAGGGAAGTAATATTTATTTTGAAAATACGAAAATGTGGCTCATAGATTGAAGACCCACCTTCTCCTATCTTAAACTTAGCTAGCCACAATTACTGATCCAAATACACCACAGTATTCCTTACACCCAAGCAATACATTCTTACTACAATCACCATAGTACCCCAAAGTCTCTAGGAAATCCTAACTAGTTCCCATATGTACAATTTGTCAGTAGGTGTAAGAATAACTTCTTTTAAAAATGAGACCCCAATAAATATTTACAATAATGGAAAGTTCATCAGAAAAATTACCATGAAATTATTTATAGAAAAGGCAATCTTACAGCAGTGGGGGAAAGGAACTGAAGTAGTGATATCAGGTTAGGACCAATAACATTTGCCAATTCTTTGGATCTTGTCAAGAATCTCTAAATATATAGCAGAAAAACCAGACCAGATATGAACCAAAAAGAAAAATCTTGAAAGTGATGTAGAAGCACCAAACACTTTTAGCTAATTTGTGGATGCTGAATCTAAAAAATAACCTTACTTTTTCTTGGTTAGCTACTGTTTTTGTTGCACAGAAATCTCATTTTTGGAAAACATCTTTTTCTGTGTGTGTGTGTGTGTGTATATATATATATATATATATATATATTTTACCAATGGCAATATTTCACAAAGTAAAATAGAAACTTCAGTTCGTATTTAAACCAACAAATATTGGTCTGCATATTAAGAAATACCTTACTAGCTCAGTATCTGGATTTGAACTTTGAATCTGATCTTCAAAATTTGGTAAGCATGTTTGTACAACAAGCAACATTTAGCCCCCAAAATTGAACTATTGACCTTTTTATAGTTTGCCATTCCAGTGCTCTACCTGCTACATGTTTACATAATCCTAACAGTATCAACAAGTTTTTCAACCTAAAACTTCTTTCTAGATGTTTCTATTGGTCATTTGATACAAGTTCAATCTCATTGAGCATCTGTCTTTATGAAAGCTTTTGACCTTTACTGGGAATTGTTTCTGCTTTAATAAAAAAAACCTTCCAATTTTGAAAAATAACCCACTTAAGTTTAAATATTGAGTGACCTTTGGAAAGAAAGGGAGGCTGTTTGGGCCACTTGATTCTGATAATTATCCTTAGCATTTGCAAATGTATTCTGTTACATGTGCACACTTATGTTTATTCTCTCTGGTAATGGGTTATAGATGTCTTTTTTATGAAACACCTTGAAGGTCTGCATATTTAAATTGCAGCAATGACATAATTACAGTATCTTCAAGCTGGAGAGGGAATAAATGTTTCAAAATTTCATATGGTTGGATGAATAATGGACAAATGTGGTAGAAATCAAACACAATTTGGTGCTGTTGGTCTTTGTTATAATTTTTTTTTCAATGACAAATATTGAACCCAAATAAGTGATTTTTGCTGGTCCCGTAAAATAACACGTTTAAGCTTATTTTACTGGTCCTGGTAAAATAGGCCCTCAAGTTATTTTGCCAGTAAATATTTTTTATTACGAAGACAGGTAATGTTTAAAATAAATGTAATGCAGAAGTATATTTTTCACCATCAGTTGTTAAAACAACTTGGTCTTTTTATGCCATCAGTTAAAACAAGTTAAAATCATTTATTCATCAATTATTAAAAGAAATATAGAAAGCTGAATATTTTAAGCACTTCAGGCATAAGTCTCTGCAGATCCACAACTTGCCCTTAGAACATAGTTCTCTTGCCAATACACTTCAGGTGTATTCATTGAAGACAACAGCCACAGACCACAGAATCTATATCAAATATGTTCTTGGGACTAAAATGCTATTTATATTTATTGCCAAAATAGCCTTGTCTATTTTACCAGGACTGACAAAATAGCCTATTTGGAAAGAAAATTACTGAAGCAGGAATAGCAATGTCAAGAGAAACGTCTTTCTTTTTTGTAGGTACGTTTGTGGCAAAGTTTATTCTTCAAAAATTTATTAGTTACTTGCTGATATGTGTTTAAATATTGTTCAGATTATTCATAAATTTCTAAAAATAAAGAAAAAAAAAATGTTGCTAAAACAATGTGGGAAACCAAATAAAATGTCTACTAGACACACGTTATCACCTGAATCCTATATAGACAAACTAGAATTATTATACACTTGTGTATATGAAGCAATATTTATGGCTTTTCAGTTATGCTTGGAATTTAAATTCTTGGAATTTCAAAAGGATGCATCTTTCCATGAATTCAGAATGCCATAAATTGTTAAAGTTTGTCTAACAAGTAAAATGCACATGAAACCTGATTAATCAATGCAAATAAAACACAAAAGAATATCAATTTCCTCTTTTTTTCTCTCTCATTCTCTGATGCTTTGTGTTCAGATTGAGAAATGTTTCCTATTTTTTCTGTACCTTATTGTTAGATTTCGATCGATACAAATATCGTATCGATACAATATCATAGTTAAAACTTCTAATTATAAAATTATTAGATAAATTGTCTAAAATAGTTTAATACTGAAAAGACAATGCATTAATTTAGTTTCATATTTTTCAATTTTATTAATTTTTTTTTTTTTTTTTTTTTTTTTTTGACACGCACTTTTCTTTTCTCTTTTCAATCATGTTGATTGCTTAGATTATTTTGTCCTGTTATTATTCTCCCTTTTCTTATTTAAATTTTTGTCAGTTACATTTAACTATGGCCAATTACTCTACATCTTGTTTAAGTAATTCCATAAATTTATCTTAATATTGCCATTAACCTTGACGAGGGGGGCGGCTGAATGTACTGCCTTCAATACTATCTAAAGATATCCTTTTCACTTGTTAGTTCTGGGTATCTGACAAACAAATCAAAACACTAGGAAAGTATAACAGTGCATTTTTCTAGTAAAAATAACAATGCAATTATATATATATATATATATATATACACACACACACACACACACACACACAATACATTAAAAGAAAAATGGCCAACACATTTTTCTGACAATCATACATTTTAAAGAGAAATTGTTAAAAAAATTTGCCAAGATTAATTCTTCTTGTAAAGAGAATTTCACTCATTTGATTTTGCAAGATTTTGTTAAACTAATAATTTAATCATGAAATAATGGCATTCTCTCAAACTATAAAGTTTGAATTTTCATATTTAAATTTTGGCATTAGAATAATATATGGGTTATGTTAAATTAACAATTTCCATGTAATATCCAACTTCTAGCCCCGTCATCAGGTTCAGACAATGTAGCTCTGTTTATTACTAAAACTTCTATGTGCCTCCAGAACCAAATAATATTGGTGCTTTTTCACAAAAGAATTCAATCTGGGTGTGACGACTCTCTCGGGTCGTTCCTCAGGATGGCTTCGACACAGTACCTGGTCTTCAAGTCGTCTATTACAACAGTGTTCTTCCTTGCCCACATTGAATTTTGATAGCTGTATCTTTACCAGGCTGGATGCATGCACACACACACACACACACACACACACACACACACACACACACACACACACATTTGGATTAATAAAAAACAGCACCAAAAAAAAAGTAAATTCGATTACGCCTGGATAAATTGTGGAAAAGTCTTTAAACAACAGTAAACAGAAATAGAATATAACTGTCGTTGAATTTCTATTCTTACAACTGAGTGAAAGTTTAGTTTGAGATTAATGTTTGTTCACTCCAGAGATTTTAAGTTGTTTCAACTTTTTGACGGTTCAGTCTTATCAGGGCTTTTCACCGAAGCCTTACAGAAGAAACAGCTGAAGTTGGGTCTTTGTGACGACGGCAGTAAATTCGTCTTGTCTGCCTTAGCCTGGCATGGCAGCAACAACTGACCTCTTCAAGTTTAACTCTTTCTTGGATCTTTCTGTTTCCATACATCTTCAGCCAGGACTCTCTCAAATGTGCGTTGTTTGACTTTGTCAGTCAGCGGCAGGCTTCTCTACATTTCTTTACATCTTCAGCAAGGAGTTCTATGGGAAGCAACCAATCTTTTCGGTCATGGCTCCCAGTTGGGAACACTTTCCCTCACCAGTTACATCTTGACTGGTCCTAATTCTCACTTCCAACTCCAACTGATTTTGGCCTTCTCAGCTCTGGTTTTTATGCATGTTCCAAATTCTCTTGAAGGCATGATGGACATGGGGTGTCTGTGCAAATCAAATCTTTAACCAATGAGATTACTCTCAGCTTGCATCATGAGGCAGTGATTTTATTCCCTTGGTTTAACCCATGAAATAGCAATATTTCTAGTGATGTAATTTCTTTTCTTCCCAATTACATCATTTATTTCAAGTTTTCAAATTTACAAATCCTTTTCCAGAGAAATTTATAATTCATTTTATTCCCATAGACAGAATTTAACCTTTCCACACTCACCAAAATTTTTGACTCATGTTTTGACTACCTATATTTTTTCACTTCCACTGGCCGTAAAAGCCCAAAGCTCCCAACGGCATCTTTTTTAGTTACACAATTGCGGCCAATGATGACCTAGTCTGGCCCACAGCTGCAAAAACATATTTTCCCTTTTATTTGCTTCTCAGCAATATTTTCAGATTTTACAAATTTTGCAATAATTATTCTTCTGCTTAACTCATATTGCAATTGACAATAAATTGCAAAATTAATAATACCACTAGTAATAATTTCTTTTACTCCGTCATACTAATATAGTATCATGTTTTTTTTCCACATGCAATATTATAGTTTTATATATTTCCACACGCAGTATTATATTATTTTTTTTCTCATATACCAAAAATAGTGTTACAGGGTTCATGCCTACCTCTTATCTATTAAAATATAATTCAGCATTAAGTAACATGAAAAATGTTTATTCCTTAAACCAACCAAATCCATAATCAAACCTGATAAAGTTTACAAACAGAAGCAGCAATTTGTGTATTTAGTATTCATTATCTCTGTATGTTACACTGATGTCAAAATGTTCACTTATAGGATGTTTACTAGTTCTAGCATCTTGGAATAAAGCCTTTACTTAGAATAAGTCCATTCCTATATATTATTTTGCATAGTTTAAAATATTTCATAATTTGAATAAGTAGTTATTGCTGTTCTTTCACACACGCTCACAAAACTTTCTTGGGTATATAAATTGCCAAAAACCATAGGTAAGTGTCTCAGTGTAATTTTTTTTTTTAATTAGTTTCTGGCATATGTATATAAATGTGTTGGATCTGAAACCACCATTAGTAAATTTTTTTTTCTGTTTTTTTTTTCTTTTTTTCTTTTCTTTTCTTTTCCTTTCTGTCTTTCTCTCTCGAAAGCTTCTGGTTTGTCATTAACATGAAATCTCTATTTTTTATCTAGTTGTGGCTGGTAAATATTTTTTGTACTTAACATCTCATTTGTTAATTGTGATATATATTAGTTTAACTGATGGATTTTTTTTTTCTTTTTTTCTTTTTTACACTAGGAAAAATGATGCTCCGGAAACTTTTCTTAAACTCAGTTTCCCGACTGTGTCGTGGGAGCCACACAAAAACTGCAGCTGCTGCTTCAGCAGCTCCAGCTAACAAAATTGGGGAAAAATCCAAAGCCATTTTTAATCGAGAAGACAAATATGGAGCTCATAATTATCACCCATTGCCTGTGGCCCTCTGTCGAGCAGAAGGTAAGAATGGATTTTTGACAAAGTTTAACCTATATACCCACAAAAAAGTCAAAATGGGTGGGGGGTTTTTTTTGGGGGGGGGGGGGCTTGTTTTTTTTTGTTTTTTTTTTTTCACACCACTATTACTGTATACTCCCTCAATAAATACCTTTTTTATAGGCATCTGTCACTTATGCTATTGCCAACAGTCCGGTTTTTTTTTACATTTACATAAGTAGCAAAGTAACCATTCTAAGTAATATGGTTAATCAAAAGTGTTGCATAATTGTTTTTTAATAGCATAGATTTTACACATTATCTAGTTGTTTAGTTACATGCTAACTGGTTCACATTATCTGTTAATATTTATAGCTATCATTTTATAAAGACCTAAATTTGAAAACAAATTATTTCTATTCTAAAACTTATAAAAACTGGTGTGTGCAACTGAAAGAAATGCTTGGAAAATGCATATATAATGACAGTTACTGAATAAGTATTTGTTTAAATTTTCTTGTTCAGACATATTTTTATACATTTTATGAGAAATGCATGACTAAGTGGAAAGTTTGTTTGATGCATTTTGTTCTTTAGTACTTCATTGGACTAATGTGTTGGTTACATTGATGTAACTACACCTACCCATAAAGGGAAGTCCTAAAAGGACATGTCACAAAAACATTTTCCATTTTGATATAGTTTTCCAATAAATCTATAAATAAAAAAAAAATAAAAACTTCTTTAAATATGGGAAATAATTCCACTAATAGCATTTAATATTGTTTTGGGTTTTATTAAAATTCTAAAGATAGCTTTAAAAAATTAAAAATAAACATTGCAAAAGGGTGTATACAGTAATAGCAGTGTCAAGGAAATAACTTTTGACACATTCTTTTTCTCTTATCATTTTTTTTTTTTTTTTTTTTTTTTTAGCTACAAAGGTTACTTTATCATATTAGCAGATAAAGTGAGAAACATGCCTGCAATAATACATAGTACCAAATGGGTGGTTTTTCCCATTACACCACTTTAACCATTTTCACTCTTCAACAATATTGTCTTAAAAACAATTTTAATAAAACCTAAACATATAAAAGTGAATTTGTATATTTTTTTTTTCTTTGAGAATTTACAACAAAAATATTAAACACTATTTATTAAAGTATGTATTTACAAGAATATTATGTTTACAACACTAAACTACTAAATATATGAACCAACTATAAGGAAATCCTTATTTACCTTTTTTATATAGTTTGAATCAGTTGGTAATTAGTCAAAATGTTTTGCCATTCTGTCCAATAAATATAATAGTGTAAATAAACGTTTTTTCTTTTTTTTTTTTTTTTTTTTGTTGTCAATTCTCAATGAAAAAAAAGTGTATAAATTCACTTTGAAATGTTTGCTTTAAAATTCTGACCATTGCTTTTTAAGACAATATTACCAAAGAGTGTACATAGTTTTAAAAAAAAAATGCTACTTATTGCGGGCACATTTGTTCTTGCTTGCCATATTAGGTATTAGTTACCTCCCTTATTTATTTTGGATGTGCGTTGTGGTGCAGTGGATATCGGCTTGGGACGAGAAACCGGGGAGCTGAGTTCAAATTCCAGTCGAATCCATTGTATTCACTTACGCTCAAATACCCTTGGGAAAGGTATTAATCCGTCTCTTCCTTCCAGTTATGGGTTAAATAGCAGGACAGATTGGGTTCTATAGCCTTGGTCAGCAACCAGTCTACCGCAGAAAGCAATGGCAACCTACTGCGGGATAATCTTCTGCCCAGTCAGTCATGTCTCTTTCGAGACATGATCGCCCAAGCGTGTATCACGTATGGCACTTAACTGACTTATTTATTTTCATCTTGTCTTTTCAGTGCTTTTGTTAGTGGAGGACAAACTGCAAGTTGCATCTTTCCCGAGACGGGTTTGTGTGCAGCCTGTAAAAACATTTTAAAACTTGTTTTGTTTTTGTGTGTTTAATTATTATTTGTTAACTGCAGTCAAGTTCAATGACAAATCTATATATTTCATTTGTATCTTTATGAGAAATTAGTAAATTCATAAAGATGACTAGGTTACTTGCTAACACAAATTGGGTCAGTGCATTCAGTCGACTGTAAGACAGAAGTTATAGGTTTTCTTGCTTCCAACTTCCAAATAATTTATTGCTTACTATTAAATGTCCAGTGCTTTTTTTTTTTTTTTTAATGCAAGTATTTTTCCTACTTGCATCCAGTTATGAATTTGTTAAACACCTGTGGCTTTTCTGTTTTATATGCTTCTGTTTTTTTGTTTTTTTTTTCCCTCTTTATTGCTGTTTTTAAGAAGTTCAGATATTTTAGTTTTAACTGGTAGTAAAAGTATCAGTAATTCTATAGCCTGATAATTATTAAAAAAAAGACATTTATTTCACAATATAATCAGCTTTTTTTTTTCTTTTTCTTCAACTCACTTAACCACACAAATCAAAAATTACACAATGAAAATTGAAGACTCCAAAATTCAGCTCATAGAACCACAAAATTATTTTTCCATACTTGCAATGCAATAAATCATATAACAAGAGTCCTAGCAAGTATTTTAAGCAAAAGCAATTAGAAGCCTATACACTTCCATTTCTGTTCTACATGTCTGGAATGTCTGTTCACTCAGAAATTGTCACATTGAATATATATATATATATATATATATTAAAAAAAAAAAAAAATTTTCTACCAATCAATATTAACTTAGACTTACAACCACATGTTGTTAAAACACCAGTTCCTGTACAATCACCAGGCTTGATATTGATTTAGATAGAGGACTGCTTGAGAATACCAGGTGTTGTGATGGATAATGGCTCAGAATTGTTAACCAGCAAGCCAAGTTCCAATTCCCATTGGGTTTATTATATTCAAATGTGAAAGGTATGAATCTACCTCTTCTCCCTCCCTTATGTATCACTAATCCATTATCAAAAAAAAAAAAAAATCTTGCCACTTAAAATTTCCAGGTTTTAAGCTGTAGAAAACAAATCCATCAATACTGAAGTCTAATACATGCTTATTAGAAATTAATTTTAAGAGACAAATTTGGTAAGATATGTTTTGAGTTTGGTTCGTCCATGCATTTAATTATTACTGCTTTACCTGGTCTGGTGCTTCTGATACATATCCTGAAATTCTCAAATTCAAAGAATTATATCAAATGTTATCATCTTGGGTCACTTTCCTACCACCATGACATCTGTCTTTTCTATAACAATTTTCATGGCAGCTGTTCTAATGAGTTCTCCTCCTCCTTAGCATCTTGATTACATGAATTTAAGCATACTCTTAGATTGGCAAATAGGTTTCATTGTTTTGTTTTTTTTTTGTTGAAATAGCAATGTAAAATTTAAATTCTGTTCAAATAGTTTTTCTCATACTTCTCACCTGTGGAACGCTTTCTAGATTTCTTGTTTTCCTACAACTTAGGTTCTTTATAAATTTAAATGTAGCCTCAATCACCATCTTCTGTCTTGAATCTTGTTTGTTTATCATTTCTACTCAGTGAAGTTTTCTCTTTCACACTCCGTATATTCTAGTGTTTTTATGGCAGTATCACCTTGTTTGATGTGAAATGATTAAAACTAAGTTCTCAATTGATTTTACAACCTATTAACCCTCGTTGGGTTATTTATGGTCAAAATCTTCAGTCCATACATAAGCATTTTTTAACATTTTTTTAGTCTATAGGTAAACCTTGATTAGCTTAGGGGAAGCTTAAAAAATATTTTTATTAATGCTTAATATTTTGAGAACCATTATCTTTATTTTGCAAAAATATTTTTTTTTTAAGCAAGGCAGTGAAGCCACTAAGATGCAATGAGTTATTGAGTGTTAGAGAATATGTGAAAATAAGACACTATTAAAGAGCAAGAACAATAAAAGAACAGGAATTTCAAAGACAGATAATTGTCATTGCATTTAAATTTTTTTAAATAGTGTGATAGAAGAAACTGTTAACATAGAACTTAGTTGAATCTAGCCATTTCAACTGTAAAATGAGACCTTATTGCAAATCTAGTACTGCACTTAAATTCATAAATTGTTGTACCAGCTTTTCAAAAACAAATTGTTTAAATCAGATGGCCCCTTTATTATTTTTACTTCTTCACTACTCTGAGATAATATTACAAAAATATAAAGTACTGTTAAAGAGCAAACAGGTTGCAAGAGCTTTCATAGCTGGTAGTAAAGTTTAATAACTGGCAATAAAGAGAATGAACTGAACCAAACTACCTCACTATTGTCTTTCTCTCCATGAGTACGATAGAAGAGAAATATGTGTTTTTTATATATATATATATATATATATATATATATAAGCACACTTTTATAAACAAATGTTTTCAACCACTCTAATGATGACATATAGGAACACTGTAAATTCTAACAATCTTGGGAATGGTGGTGGGGGACTTAAACAATGACAGTATGTTTTAATTCCAGTCCAGCTGGCATGCAGACAGAAATGATCAAGCTTGTTAGTATTTTAACCAAGTCTACTTATATTAGTCATTTTCTGTATTGTTGGAGAGAAAAATTAAACACTGAAGAGTACTATTTTTACCATGTTTTTATGACCTAATCCATATCTAAACTTATTTATAAATGGAACTTTGTGTGTTTGTCTGTTACCTATAAACTCTGAAATGGCTGAACAATTTTTTCTTTTTTTTTTTTTTTTTTTTTTTTTTTAAATTTACAGAGTTGTGCTATAAGCGTCTGCAAGTGTTTTTAAGCTAGGTTTTGTGTCGAGGTACGCCCGATAAATATTGATAATCGAAAAAATTGTGTTATAGGAGTGGTCCTATTTTAATCAAATTTGATACGCTCATAGACAAAGACATAAAAATATTCAGAAGTTTCAAGGTTGCAGTTCTTACAATAGTGCAGAAAATCGATTTATTTTTTTTATTTATATATATATATATATATATATATATAAGGCAAGATGTTTGTGTGTGTGTGTGTCTGTTTATCTATGTCCTTTATACAAATCCACAATTTTTATCTGATTCTCACCAAACTTCACACAAATATTCTTTAGGCTGAGTCTGAGCTCCAGGACCATGGATTAGTTTTAAAGCTTTAATTACACCCAAGCAATACCAGGCTATACTGCTAGTGTTACAAAAAAGAAAAAATCTGTCCTGGATTGTTAGCAATTAAAATGAGTATTACTAACAGAATTGTGAGTAAAATTCAGGAGACAAAATTGTTCAAAAGTCGGTGATAGTTAATCTAGCACACTCACAAGGCATTGATCATCATGAAAAAAAAAAAAATCACGTGCTGCCTGAGCAGGTGTCTGCAACAGAGGTTATACTTAAAAGCAAGCACCCAGCCATAATGACTGAATAGGGTTATTGCATAACTAGAAATTTTAGTATCTTCAGTTTGCATCAGAAAAGAACAAATGTTTTTATAAAGTCTCCAAGGCTAGGCAGGATGATTCTGAAGAATTCTATGGTTTTTCTCATTGTAACTAAGAACTGACAATGTGATGAGGGATATACATTGCTTAATCATAATGACAAGTATGTTTGAGCCAAAACCCAATACCCCACCCCAGGGTTATAATCTATTTAAATATTTGTTAGAAACCGCTGCTGCTTCACTTGCAGAGCATCATTATTATTGGATGTGCTGCTCTGGGGCAATGGTTAGTAAACTGCAGAGTGAGTTTATTTCTCACTGAGTGCCTTCAGATTAGGCAAGTATATTCAGTTATATATTACATGCACAGATTTAAAGAGAGATATATATAAGAAAAATTAAGGCAAACACGTTATTTCATGGTAAGGTCTATCTATCGCCCGGTTCACACTCCACCCACGTCTATTGAACAGGTTAAGTGGCTCATCCCTTGTTCTCTGTTTAGGATGTGGTTTCCGGCTTTCTCTTTTCCAATCTTTTCGCTATTACGTAGCCCCCTGCACATCAGTGGTGTTACCGCCTTGCTCGGGGTGATACGATTTTAAAAAAAAAAATCGAAGTTATAGGCCTATTTCAGGCAAACCATCATCAGCTTCCGTCTTTATTTTACACGAATTCGTGACAGGCTCATGATGCAGGAAGAAATATTTATAAAAAAAAAAAATATATACAAGCCTCCCCCTCAACAAATCATGAAAAACTACACACACACACACTGATACACACTTTCACAAACCATTGCAAAAAATGGTATTCCAAAAACAACAAAAGAACTAGATGACCCATAGAGTAGAATTGGAACAAAATTGCTGAAAACACTTTTGAAGTATGAAGACAAAATGAAATTTTGCAAGTCAGTGAAGAAAATGTTTATAGCCAACAAAAGGAGACTGGCTTCCAAAATGGAAGAGATTTAATGTGCGAGTATTGGAAAAGAAATACACACTCATTAACTTTCTGACCTGCTCCTCACTTATCTATATATACAAGATATTTTGACCATCAGAAAATCAAATGGATCTCAATATGTAAAGTCACAAGTTTTTTTGCCTGAAGAGTCAACTTTAGACTCAAAACATGTGTAGCAAAACAAATACCATTATGGACACTAATATATCATACAAAAACAAGTAATATTAGTAACAAATCTAAACTTGAAACAAAATGATCACAGCTTCTTGCATTTTTTTCTTATATCTTGAGACATTGATGGGGTGATTGCCTATGCTTCTGTAACTTCTTACAGGAAGGTGTTTACTCAAAGTAAACTGCTTTATCCTCTGAGTGAGGTAGACTGTTTGCCAACTAAGCCTATAGAAACCAATCTCTTATTTAACCCATAGCTGGAAGAAGATTAATACCTTTCCCCAAGGGTATTTGCGTGTAAGCAAATGCAACAAATTCAACTGGAACTTGAACTTGGCTCCCTGATTTTTCATTCTGAGCTAATATCCACTGCACCAGTGTGTTTGTGCGAGTGAGATATAGATAGATATTTAGATGAATTGTCTAAATTACACAAATAAAAATATCTTGAAATACTAAAGAGTAAATTTATTCAGTAAAATATGCTTTCATATTACTTTAGAATCTTCTGGAACTCTTTTAGATGGTCTCTGTTTAAGTTGGTGATTGCTGCCATACTCCTTACTTTTAGTTCATCTTTGAAAGGAATTTTGCTGGTCACTCACTCAACTGTGCCTAATAAAATAATAATAAACACATAATAAAGGAGGTTGCAGTCTGGGAGTTGGGTGGCTAGATGTAAGGGATGATGTTGTCCCACAAATTGTCTGACACCCATGACTGGGTGTGCCTGCTTGTGTGGGATGGTGCAGAGTCCTGTTGCTAGACATGGGTTCTTCTAGCAGTAACTATCTTGTGAGGCACTTGATGTAGGCCTCCATGTTGAGTTTGAGGCCTTGTTGGAAAACGAATAAACATACCAGCGCCCTCACTACTCATCACTACGCTATGATGACTTGAGATATTATCGAACGCTTTTCGAAACCTCTAAACTTTCCTCAGATTGATACCTAAACGCTCTGAAATATTTTGTAGTAGAGCTTCTGGCAAGACATTTTTTTTCTACTATACTGTGCAGTCATCAAAAACAAGCAACATGCATACATGTAATTAAAATTATAAATAATTATATACAACTTACTCATCGCACCCTGTATATATGGAGGTACAGTGGAGTAATGGATTGTGGATAGTATTGAAGAATTGGAGTAGAAGTTCAGTGTGTTTTTTTTTTTTTTTTTTTTTTTTTTTTTTTTTTTTTTTTTTTTTTTTTTAATCGTATCACTCTGAGCAAGGCGGTAATGCCACTGATGTTCAGGGGGCTACATAATAGTGAAAAGACTAGAAAAGAGAAAGCTGGAAACCATATCCTAAACAGGGAACAAGGGATGAGCCTCTTAACCTGTTCAATAGACGTGGGTGGAGTGTGAACTGGGCGATAGATAGATCTATCTACTCCAAATGAAAAAAAAAAAAAAAAAAAAATGGTGGTGGATTACTAAGTTTTAACTTGGTAAAAGTCCAGTCAAGAGATATCTGCTAAAATTAAAGAAAACCAATTAAACATGAAAAGCTTAAAATTTAAAATTAGGCAGAAAAAACTTTCAGAATATTTCAAACAAAACAGAATTCCAACACAACACGAGGGTCTTTGAATTTTGGTCACACCAAGATGGCCAATGAGAGACCCATGAGTCAAATTACGGACGGCAGAGGGGAGGAAAGTAGACAGACTAATATACGGCTGACGAAAAAGAAAGAAAGGAACTAGCAATACGCCAGTCAAGAGATATCTGCTAAAATCAAAAATTAAAGACAACCAATTAAACATGAAAAGCTTAAAATTAGGCAGAAAAAAAGACTTACTTTAAGAATGCTGTTGGCACTATGTAAATCTCAGAAGGGAGACAAAGGATAGAAAAAAATAATATAAAGGAATGCCATACAGATTGAAAGTAAAATTCTTACAATAGAATAATTTGGCAACAATAATATATAGGAATGTTGAAATCAGTAACAAATCCACTGGAAACTTCTTGTAGGGCAGGTAAAATATTGGTGGGCTTAAAAAGCAACAAACACTTTCAAAGACTAAAGTCCTGGACTTCAGTTCAAATTAGGAGAGGCCTCAGAATATTTTTCAAACTGTTAATTTTTTTTTTTTTTTTTTAATATCATCACAGTTGAGAAATCTGATATTTTTAATGTTCTAAGAAAAAAATTTTCTTTAATTTCAATTCACATTTTGAAATTCATTTATTCATACAGTATAAGTAAATGATAAACTCAATACTTTTTCTTTAACAAAATATGATTTTGTGAGCAATCTAATATTTGATGGCTGGTAGGTAAATTTTATAAACAGAGGAGACAACCAATAAGCTATGTAAATATATATATATATATATACACACGCCACATATTAAGATTCTTTGTTTATTAGTGCTAACAGTAGCATGATGTTCTCAAACTTGATTTTTTTTTTTTTCTCACTAAAATATTTTAATTTATGCAGGATCTAAAAAGCAAATATCTACAGAATTGATCAAATATGTGTAATAACAGAAATACAAGCTGCTTTACACAAACCTTTTTGTTGTCTCATTTTTACACAATCACTAACAAATATATCAGAAGACACTTCTCAAAAGTACAAAAATACTTGGACATAAATAATAAATAATTGAATTTGAATTATATTTTTGCATTCAGTTAACGAACTTATTTTTCACAAATACCAACAAGCTCTTTTTCTGGTTAAGACAAAAAAAGTCATTAAAGAAACATGCGTGTGTACACACACAGCACTTATTTTGTTAACTGATGCTTGACTCATTTCTGATAAAGACTGAATATTACTGATTTTTTTTTTTTTTTTTTTTTTTTATGATGAGAGAAATATCAAATAGAAAACAAGATTTCACTTCAAATGACAGCTTAGACTTTATATACACTTGTATAAAACAGATATGTTTGTCTTGTATAGGATATATTTGCTATTCTGCCCACAGCATCAGTTTGGATCAAAATAGATGAAGTGAGTCAAATACTAAAAGCTAAAGATTCTGAGAAGGCAAGAAAAACTTTAAATGCAATTACAAATACATCTGAGTGCTGAAATAATTAAAATCAATTATAAGGTAGACATTTCAACTGTGCTGAAAGCAGGTATAGCTCTGGAGGGAAAACAAGAGAACTTTGTGCAATACAAGATAACAGGTTGTGAAGCAATATAAAAATAGTCCTTAACAGGAGTAATATAAGCAGTAATTACATTCATTGGATGAGTTGTGTAAATGATTAAAAAATGCAGTCATCTGCTTCACACAAGACTAAAGAATACTGTTTTGAAGCTGTTACATTTTGAAAAGAAAGAGACAGATTATTGAAAATGGTGAATGATTGAAAGAATCATTCTGTAAACAAAAACATTATCAAGAAAATAAGATTGACTCTCAATTAGCTTCAGCTTATGATGTGAAGAAGCATTTATGACAAAAAAGTCAGGGAGCTAAACAAATTTAATGGAAAATATTTCAAGAGAGATGACTGGAATAAACAAATACTAAGATGACATTCAATTAGCATTGCAAAACCCAACTTAAGCAGAAGTAATTCCATCCTATAGAAAACAGCATATATATATATATATATATATATATATATATATTACACTATGATGTATAAACTAATGTAATTTCCTATTTCTTTGCACATTAAGTTGTCATTATTAAAACAAAATGTTTAAATTATACTGATCCTGACCCAGGATATAGTCATATTTTTATTATTTGGTTAAAGTTTTTGAATCTTTAATTAGACTCTTCTACATTTAATGCATGACCCAATTTTAGGATAATCAATGGTTAAATACCTCTTTAATTTAACATCACATTTTAAATTTATTATATTTATTCTTAAACTAAACATTTAACCAATATTTATCAGATCTTTTTATAAATTTCTATCAAAAATCCATTAAACCAAATACTTACAATTAAAATAAGATTAATAAAAGAACATTTTGTACATAAATAAAAAATATTTGGGTAAATGAATAAAAATAAACTTAGTATTCAACAAGAAATAAAATAAAAGAAAAATTTTTAATAAATAAAAAGCAACATTTTGATGTGAACATTCACTTGCATGCTAATGCACTTGGTAAATGTATGACTCCATCTCTTCTCCTACCAAGTATGGATAAATAGGGACAGACTGGGTTCTATGGCCTTGGGCCGCAACTCATGAATTAGAAAGGACAACCCTGAATTCAAGACCTGTGGAGGATCATTTGGAGATCTTGTAGCATAGTGGGTACTAGTTCTCTATATTTAGCTATTCTAAAAAGTGTGGTTGGTTCTGCACAAGCCTTCACTACTATAATCAATGATATGTGCAGGCTGTTGCATCTAAGTATTGAGCTGCTTGACTTTTTTTTTTTCAATTTACAGACAGAAAAATTGACCAAAAATCAGGTTGTGGAAAACCTGTAGGTTACTTGACAAATGAACAATCTGCTCAGTTTTATTATATAAATTTTTGAGCAGAAATTATTACCAGATATGTGTTTGTACACACACACACACACACACGGTTTCAATTCTGGGTAAAAGCAATCGAATGTCTAACCATACTGATGAGCTGTGAGATATCTATATAGAGATATATATATATATATATATATATATATATGAGAAAGACAGAAAGTTTAGTCCACTTAGTTTTTTACAGAATGTAGTTATAGTAAACTGATGAAAGGATATTTATTGCTAACCTTATAATTGTCATTTTCTTTTCAAGTGCTATGTGATATCCATTTTAGCTGTTGATAGTCCACAAGTGACGTGGTTTCTGTTATTTGGTAGTTATATTTGTGATTCTATAACACTAATCCACAAGGTTCAAAGAAATATGGTCTTTGCCTAAGTCAACAAAACAGAATCAGACAGTATTTGAAACTTTACTTTCTGTGCCTGAACATCCATTGGGTAAATATATTATCCACAAATTACTTCCTCCTTCAAGTATGTGGCTTAGTTGTGGAAGGAGATATTTGAGCTAGAGAAAGTATCAATATAAAGAAACCTAAAAATGCTGCTCAACTATTAAGGAAATGTTGAGCTGTGCTACTAACTGCTTTCTGAAATAGAAAACTGAAATCTCTTAAAGAGAACACTGTCTTCATAGTGTTTAATAACCTTTTTAGCATTTGTATTGAATGCTGACATTCAAAGAAAAAAAAATAAATCTTTTCATACTGTTATAAAGAGGTTAAAATTTGATTCCCTTTCTGTTGTTTAGAGAGGGACATAATTAGATATAAAAAAAAAAAACTTTGTTAGGAAAGTAGTGTCCGGTTCAACTTGTTTATGATGACTGGAAAAATACTGAGAATTTATGAAAAATTCTTGGAATAGTTTTCAGTTTGACCAATAGAATTGTTTTCTATATTCATTTTTTTTTATTGTTTTTTTATTTAACCCTTTCTCTCTCTTCATCAAATTTCATTGCTTATATTCAATTCTTTTTTATTTTTTTTATTTAACTCTTCCTTTGTTTATTCAAAATGTTGAAAATAACATGGTGTGACCCATTGATGTGTAGGGGCAAGGGAGTAATAATTTCACCCCAAGTAAGGCAACAGAGCCACTAACATGCAGTGTAAAATAATGAGAAAAACAATGAGCAAAAACCAAAAAAAAAACATTTAAGATGTCAATTGACATTAAATTTTTGAAAATCATTATTTTTTTTTTCTTCCTCTTAAATGTTTAGAATGACAAAAAACCTTTTATATGCTGGGAATAATTTTGATATTCTCAGCTTAGAAAATTTAATATAAACTCAATTAAATCTAGCACAAGGCCACCAGTTCAGAGTTCCCTCTCAAGCCTGGAATAGATGGGCCTAAACAAATAAATTTTTGTTTTTCTCCAGACTACCCACTTTTATTCCAGAACACTTTTCTTTTTTTTTCCCCCAACAAAAACAAATTAACTTTGAATAAATTTTCTAACCTATCCATTTATTCCAATCAACCTTTCTGCTTGGGACTTGAGAATAGTAAGAATCATGCTATGATTTTACTTGATTAGCTTGTTAACAATTTCACTACATCAATGATTCTAAACTGTTTAGGATTGCTACTACTTTGCAAACCAAAATACAGCCTTTAGGCCCTCTGTCTCCCACATTTATACTTGATGTTAACTGAATTTCCTTTGTGTGGTTATTGCATGTCGAATGAGTCTTAGTATTTTTAAAATAATTGTTATATAAATGGAATTTTGAAGATACACTGAGTACAATGTGTGGTGTATGTTATGGTTCAGATTAAATTTTCAGTGTCTGAAAATTCTAACTTTAAAATCTTTCTCTCTGCTTTAGTTTACTCAAAAGGCTAATATATAATAAATATCCTCAATCTTATTGGCAATATTATCATTTTGTTGTCTTTTTTTATTCCTCCAATTTCATTAACTGACATATCATGCACACATACACATGCACACAAGATCTCTACATCAAATTTCATTGCTTATATTAAATTCTTTTGCTATAAGAATTACAAACAGGCTTTACAAACTCAAGATTTGTCTATTTTATTGTTAAAAGCCAAGTGTTCATTAAGATTGTATGACTGTACCATTATCTGTGCATAAGCTTGAAGTTCGTTTACTTTTCATATTCAAAGTGATGGCAATTAAATGCAAAAATTTTAAGCCATAGCAAAAAAGACTGTCATTTTTGTTGAATGCACAACTTATTTAAACCTTGTCAAGTTCATTATTTGAATTATGTGCTAATATCATTAAAACCTATTAGTCCCTTAGTGTCCAAACATTCAGTGGCAAGTCAAATTTTCATGACTGGTAAATTTTTTTTAAATTCCTGTCAAGTAACTGCAAGAAGTTTCTGGTTTTAGTCTTTTTTTTTTTTTTTACAGTAAACATTTTTTTTTTTTTTTTTTTCAAAATAAAACCATTTTATTTTTATCTATCCTATGCTGTAAAATAATGTATAACAAGAAAATTAAGAACTTTTTTTTATGCAATGCTTGAAAACCACATGATACTAATGTTATATTAACACTATATTTGTACTGCCCTACAGTACAAATGGAGTGTTAAAGAATGTTTATTTTAAATTTGGCTTTTCTGTTTTTTCTCTCCTCAGGTATCTATGTATGGGATGTTGAGGGGAACAAATACTTTGACTTTCTGAGTGCTTACAGTGCTGTAAACCAAGGTCATTGCCATCCCAAAATAATCAAAGCCCTTAAAGATCAAGCAGATATTTTAACTTTGACTTCTCGGGCATTCTACAACAACGTTCTTGGAGAGTATGAACAGTACATGTGCGAAACATTTAACTATGACAAAGTCCTTCCAATGAATACAGGTAAGTTTTTTTTTTTTTTTTTTTTTTTTTTTGTTTTTTGTCTTTTTAAACATTAATGCTACTTTGTATGTGGCAGAACTCATGAGATACTGTTATTGTAAATCAGTTTCAGTTGTTATTTAGACCAGGAAGCTTCATGTCAGCAAATACATCTTGAATCTGATGTATATTTGGATGGGGTCTAAGTTGACCCAGTTCTGTACTTTCTTAAATTTGACATTGTAGATTCTTATTCTTATATGTAAAGGCCTCCTGCTGTAGTAACTTTGCTAAGAACCATGTAGAAATCATCAATAGGAAAATTAAGATTATTCTAGCAGCTAGAATATTTTCTGAAATTTAAAAGTAAACACTTTTATAGCAATAAACCCCCTATGCAGAATCTTTAATAGAAATACTACTAAAATTATTCTCGTACACCTATAGATAACATTCTCACAAGATGGATTTTAAAAAATTTAGATAGAACTAATATTCAAATTACAAAAATTCCTGCTTACAAATGCAGGTCCCTCATTTGTCTGTAGAAGGCAAATGTAAGTCTAAGTGATCTACCTGATCTACCAATTTAACATCTCCCCCAGAAATAATAAGAATACATTGAATTTTACATTGTAATTTTAGTGGGAAAATGTAAACAAGATTACTACTTTCATTAACACTTTTCCAATCTCGATCTAAGTTTCTTCTAAACTTCCTTTTTTTTTTTTTTTTTTTTTTTTTTTTTTTTTTTTTTTTTTTTTTGAAGATTTTGGGCAATGAAAGGGGACTCCAACCCAATAGTGAGTTGGAGGTTGATAGGTTAGGCCTATACCCCCACTAACTTTTACAATAGATGCAATTTGTTTTAGTTGAAAAAATTAAAAGTACCAAAAGTAAAAGTTAAAAGAATTTATAAGTAAATGCCATCATAAATGTTAATATAGATACAAACTTTCTAATTAGTTTAAATCTAAAATTTCTTTAAATAGTTGTTTCCTTTCTTATTAACCATATAATTAAACTATATTAAATAACTTCCATTTTTTTAAATCTATATTCGTTCTAGTTCTGTTGTTTTATTTTTAACCAGTTTATTTTGATATTAATGCTGTCATAGATTTAAATTCAATTTCTGCTATGCTATGACATAGAATCAAATCAGACCAAAAATTGCTGCTCCATCTGGGATGGAGCTGCCTTGATAGTTAAAATGCATTTACATGGCCTTGTGGGTGACTGATTTTTCCACCCTTCAACCATGCAGACAGCTTGTTTCTCAGAACTATTACTTTAAGAAAGGATTCATCCCTGATCACTATAATTTTAGTCAAAAGTTAACTTATCTATCCTACATATTCTCATAATATGCATTTCTTAATTTCTCATATTAGGCCCATACAAAAAGCTCATTTGCTTACCTTCTACATTGAATGGTTCTCGTATGTGTGAAAAAAATGTCACTTAGTTGATTGACATTACCTTCAGTAATCGCTCTGTTCACTCATTGGGGGATATCAGCAGTTGACTTTCTTGTTTTTCTTTTTATATGGTGTTTTAAAAATAATTTATGCAGTTTTCATTGGTGCAATATTTTTTCTTTTGTCATATTCCAATTAATCACGAGTATTTCTATGATCTTTCTTATGTAATTGAAAGCTTTCTTAGATTCCACATATCAGGAGTTTCCTCAATTAGACTGTTGCAGGTAGTCAAATACAGAATTTATATTAGAAAGAAAATTCTCTGAATAATAGGTTTCTGTAGCGTGTTCGTTCATATACCACACGACAATATAAATTCAATTGAAGAAACATAAAACAAATGGTCATACAAGAAGTGACCACAGGAGAGTGATTAAAAATTCAACATTAAAAGAATTTTATTTTATATAAACAAAAAAATGTACATGTCTGGTTGAATAATTTCTTATTGATAATCACAAGTGAAAAAAATGTCTGAAAGATTGTTGAAATATACTCCGCATGAACAAAGTCAATATTTGGGATTTGGTGAGAAAGATACAATACTGTTGCTGCAAGAAAGTTATCGAAGTGTGTGTGTGTGTGTGTGTGTGTGTGCGCGTTTAGCTACAAAGAAATAGTTTGTCGAGAGTTATTGGCCTTTACCTGTTGGATTCATTGAATAAGTGTACGCAATAACTTCCTTCGTAAAGTGAAGGAATATTCACTCTTAAGTTAATTGTAGAAAGAATCTCAACGCGGTCGATTGTTGAGTAATTGTTATTTTTACACAGTCGATTGATGAGTCAGCGATTAGACACGCGTGGAAGTTATTGGCATCTCTCACAGTTCACAAACTAACTAACTCGAATTGAGTTATATTGCCACTTATATACATTTGGAATTCTGGAAATCAGCTCCGAAGACATTGGCAGGAAAGAAGAAATCCATTTCAGTCTTAGTGTCTCGATCAATGAAAAGGTAAATTTGTAAGTTCAAAATGATAATTGGCTAAAAGACACTTTGTACGAAGAGTCTACTTTTTTGAGAAAGGGTAGAGAAAGGGTTATGTGGAATATCCAACAAGACTATTATTACTACTGAAAAGTTGATCATTACTTCTCACGAAGTAACCTACATTTTACTGAGCTTAGTAAATGGAAATCATGTGGCTTTGGTAATAAGCTTCTTCAGTAGTTATGGTCTAATTGAGACTACATTTGTCTAAAATGAGTCACTGATAATTTCTGTTAACCAGATCAATATACATCTGATGAAGGCCAGAGGGTGCAACAGCTGAAACTTTATTTTTTTACAACAAAGATGAGGACAATAATTCAAATGTAAATCTTATAAATAATGAAGTGCACTGATATTTGAACAAAAGGCAAAAGTGTAGGCATAGCCATCAGTACAAGTAAGAGAAATGATTGTGTTCAACAATGCTACATGGTCACTCAAATGATTAATATTTGATAAGGTTGGGTTAGTATGATCATGCAAGAAAGAATGCTACAATTTATGCAAATGATGGTTGACACATCTATCAAATTATAACTTTTTTTTTTTTTACTCCTTAGATCCTACTTGTGTTTCTAATGTTCACTTAATGCTTATGTTTTTTGTTTTCTTCTGATATAAATCTCTTTCTTTCTCATTTACTGACCTTGTGAAAATAACCAGTTCTTTTCATTTTCCTTAAGAAAACTTTCTTCATGGTCTCTGTCTTGGGCCTACTATTTCCTGTTTCTCTGCTGAGGACATAGTTCCGGCCAGGGTCAGATTTATCTTGTAGGTTAGCATAGGCTGCAGCTTATGGCTCTCAAAGTTGATTATAATGCTGTTTATAAATTTTAAACTATGTTTATGTTGAACCATGTGCTAATTTACTTTGCAATAAAGAGTAAGATAGTATTTCTTTGGCAAATATGGATAAATGTGCAGAGACATGTCAAAAGAACAGTTCCCACCACCCCATTATCTTCACTCTTCAGCAATGTTTGCTTTTAAAAGTGATGATTGGAATAAAATCTAAACATGAAAGTGAATTTATACATTTTCCCCAGTGGATTTTCATTATTGTTAATAATTGTATTCTTGATTGAGCATTTGCTTTTATTATGTCTCCAAAAATGTTTTTAAAATGACCTAACTTTTTTATGCAATTGTATTATTACTTTAAAAGATAAAAATGTCATTTGATTTATAGGTGTAGAAGGTGGTGAGACTGCCTGCAAACTTGCTCGTAAGTGGGCCTACCAAGTGAAAAAGGTTCCCAGTGATAAAGCCAAGATTGTATTTGCTGATGGCAACTTCTGGGGACGTACTCTGGCTGCTGTCTCTTCATCTACTGACCCCAGCTGCTATAATGAATATGGACCCTACATGCCCGGATTCTCGATTGTCCCTTACAATGATCTAACTGCACTTGAGGTCTGTACTAACTTTTGCTAAGTTCCAAGGGAGTGTATTTCTTTGATTTTATTTCCAGCTACTACATGTTCTTGAATACTAGATTTTATATATATATATATATATATATATATATATAATGTGTGTGTGTGTGTGTTCCACAGTATAGGTAACCATGGCTTTACCTTCTTAGGAAATAGAATAGTTTCTTGTTGCCTCTGTATGGTTTGAAAGTCAGGGTTTTTCCTTCTCTTAGTCTAATTCATAGCTAAAGGGAGAAATGTTTTTTGTGAAAAAGGAATACAACAGGTTAGGATTAGAATTTGCAATCATCCTGCTAATTCCACTTTCTATGTTGATAAACATTACTCTACCTGCATGTCCATTTCTAAAAAATGTTTCTGAACTAGTTTCATTTGAGAAGTTTGATAAAGACCATATCTGATAATATAACAACCCACTTTGTTTTTTTTTTTCTTTGTTTTTTTTTTTAAGTCTTAAAAAAAAAATACCTTCCCGGTCTTAAACAAAACTTTAGCTATCTTGTAAACGTTCATTCCAATCACATTTATTGCCTGATATAAAAAGCACTTTACAATGTAATCAATGATTAATTTCAGTTTCTTACTAAATATTTCAAAAGGTATACAATATTTAATAATTGGGATTAAAACTGACAAATTAAAAAAGGAAAAATATAACATAAAATTTTGATAAGGTAAAGTGGTAATATCAAAAAGTAAATAAATACAAGGTAATATATTTGCATAGTGGTGTGAATACATCTAAGTCTGTGATAGTTTAGTATTTATTAAATAATTATCAATGCCAAGTCCTATAACTGATACATATTGTTAGTACTGAGAGGTTCCTTCGAGTTTTCATCTTGATGTTTAAATCAATTTACAGTAACTCCTTCCAGCCATACCTCTGTAAGCAGGAGAGGCTATTAGATTTATGTATAATAGGCCTTTGATGCTCGTATATTTATGTAACATCCAGTCTCTGGTGTCGATTTTAGTCACTGTGCATGTACATTTCTCATTGTTGGTTGAGAGAAAAGAACAACAAAGTGGTTATGCTGTTTTTGTTTTTAGTTTTTGATTTAATTGCTTTGCCGTAAAATTTTGTTACTGTTTCAATTACAGTTACAAATTTATTTCTATTTAAACCTGAATTTGTATTTATGTTGATATAACAGAATGCTCCTATACATTAATGGAATTATGTAATGTTGACATCTTAACGTCTTTTGATCATCAGGAACATTTCAAAGACCCTAATACATGTGCCTTTATGGTAGAGCCTATTCAAGGTGAGGCAGGTGTGGTTGTGCCAGATGAAGGATACTTAACTGGAATCCGGAAGCTCTGTGACAAATATAATGTCTTATGGATTGCAGATGAAGTACAGACTGGACTTGCCAGGACTGGGAAGTAAGTTAAACGATGACTCCAGTTGTGATGTTAATGTGCTAATTAAATTGTCTACTTTCATTTTTTTTATATTTTTTGTTGTCTTTAAGGAATAAATATGTATATATAAGGGGGTACTGAAAAGTCATTCACCCAACCACATTTGGTCAGATTTTGGGAAGTAGGACCAAGAACTTTGCAGCACCCTTTTGCGTGAGTGTGCATAATATATATTATATATGGTGTGCATGTGTTAAGTTATAATGCTTAGTGCCAAGATTTTTTTTTTGTTTTTTTTGTTTTTTTAACTTCATTCAGTAGATAAAAAGAAAAAAGCCAACTAAAGAAAAGTGTCTTCATTCTAAACGTCCAATTTAGGCCAGTTGTTTTTAATTTCACTGTTTAAGAAAATAATCGATAATGATTAAATCAAAACAATCCACTCTTAATAAAATCACATTTAAATCTGGTCACAACACATTTCATTTAGACATATGGTTCTGTTAACATTTCAGTCTCTCACACGGTGGGATGTCATAGAACTGCATTACAAATTTACGACCTGTGTATTAAAGAATCAAAATTTAACTGTCACAGGAATAGAAGGGGTGAGGAAAGGACAAATGGGGTAGATGAGGGGAAAGTTAATGAAGAAATAAAACATAAAAAAAAAAAAAAAATTTCCAGTAGCCAAGGTGACAAATGCTGGCATATTTGGCTCTGTAAATAGATATTACTCTTTACATCAAGCCTTCCACCTGGATCATTTAAAATATTAATAGGATCTAGTTTCTGGGATTCTCTCTCTCTTATTTATTTATATATATATATATATATGTGTGTGTGTGTGTGTGGCCAGCCAATTGTTTCTGAGCACACCCCTCTGCTATGGTGGTTAGCTAATCTCAGATACCTGCTCAGGCACATTACTTTAACTCACTGAGCCCATGCTCAGCTTTAAATTTCAATTTTAATCTCTAATGTTTCTAGATAGCCAATCTCCTTCTGTTTTTAATTTCATTATTAGGAGAATGTAAAAACAATAGCAATAATAAAAAAAAAAAAATATAAAAATAAGTCGGCTAACTGAAACATGTGTTTATCTTAACTTGCCTAAATGTGGCACATGGATACCAAATTCCATACGGTAATGTTCACTCGACACTCTGACTAATCAATGTTATATGGCAAGAAGCTCAATTGATGCTTAACCAATCAGCATGGAATATATTTGTAATAAAATTCTCAGAATAAACTCTTAGCTAATGGGACTTGTGATATTAATTCTTTCAGGATGTTGGCTGTTGACCATGAAAATGTCAAACCAGACATTGTCATTTTGGGAAAAGCCCTATCTGGAGGTGTCTTACCTGTAAGTTTATAAACTTTGCTTTTTACCACTTGCAAGGGTTTTCAGTTTGGACAGATTTTTTTTTTTTTTTCTTTAATCTCTTCTTGGTTAAGTTAAAAATTTTGCAGCAACTCCTCAGATATCCAGCATTGATTATAAAAAGCTGCATATTTTTCATTTAACAATTAAACCTTTTGTATCATATTTAAAAGATATATCAATTTTACACAACAATCAAAGAACATAATCTGGTCATATGCTCTAAGTATACTAGGATTACATGATTTTGACAATGAAAAATATTATTTTGGAACAAATGTCTGTAGCATATTTTTTTAAGTGAATTTCAATGACAATACACAGATATGTATATCGATTTTTCTCAACTACATATGTGCCATTTTGTTTCCTTACTTTTTGTTATCTTTGAGGCAGTTCTGATTCTATCCTCCCAGAGCTTGGTATCTGTCTAGGTGACAAACTGGACTTGATGGGTTTTGCAGGCTTTCAGAGAGGTGAGAATTTTGTAAGGATTGAATTAAGTGATAATTTGAAGATGCAAGGATAGATACATACAATGGGTGCAGTAGGACGTCTCAGTCAAGCTGTACTTATTTCTGCCATGTTCTTATGGGAGACAACACCCTTCTGATTGGCCAATTCTGGACCCTTTTCACCAATTGTTAACTGTAATTGATCCATTTAGGAACTACTGTTGTCTAAATTCAACATTTGATATTATGGAAGAAGCCCATTATACACAATGGTTATTTTTCTAAGTATGGATTAGATGTGGCACAAGGCTGAAAGTATGGGATACCTAGTGAGGATCAAACTCACTACTCAGTTGTTACTTATCTTGCAAGACAAGTTTGATAACTGTTACACTACACCAAAGTACCCAAACCTATAATACACAATACCCTTACAATACCCTTACAATCTTACCAAATACACAGCATAACCTTCTGATTCAGACCTGCTTTTTGAAGTTAACTCTGGCTCGTCTTACTTTTTCCCAGGACATTTTTTCCATCCACATTGTTGTAAACTATCCATTTTTTCATCCGCTGTAATCATTCTTTTAACTCATTAGTGCCCAAACTTTTTTTTTTACTGAATTTTTAAAATTTAATAATACTAAACATTATTAAAAAAAATTTCATTGCGTTATTCTAAGAAATTAGAGAGCATGGTATATTTGAGCAAAATTACTTTCATTCATTTTCTTGGTTTTATAAAACAGCATTCATATATATACTATATACAAATATGAGTTAGATATAAGTACTTCTTTTTCTTCTATGTGCCCTGTCCCTTCAGGATGTAGGCAATCATGGTTCTCCATGTCTTCCTATCCCTTGTGGCTCTTAGTATGTTTGCTCCTGTTAACCCCTGTTCCATCATCCACCTGATCAGACCCTGCAAATATGTTATCCGCTGCCTTCCTCTGTCTCTCCTTCCTTCTATCTGACCAGTCAGTATCAGGTTCTCCAGGCTCTCCTTCCTCATTGCGTGTCCTAGGAACTTCAGTTGTCTCTTCCTGATGCTCAGTATCAGTTTCCTTTTTGTTGCCATTCTTTCCAACACCTCATCATTGCTTGCATGCTCAGTCCACAATATCCGTAGCATCCTTCTGTAGAACCACACTTCGGCCACTTCCAGTTTTGTCCTCATTTTCGATGATATTGTCCCGCATTCACTGCTGTATTGAAGAACTAACATCACGTAGCAGTCCAGCACTCTTTTCTTTGTTTCTATTGAGATTTTCCTGTGTGTTAGTATTTTGCTCATCTTCTGGAAGATGAGCAAAATACAAAAATGCCATGCCAATTCGCCTTTGGATCTCCATGTCGCACTTTCCATCTCCTGTTAGAACACTTCCTAGGTACTTAAATTTTTGTACTTCTGATATCTCCCACCTGTATTTGGCATTTTGGGTTGTATCTTTTGCTGATGACCATGCACTCAGTTTTCTTAAAGTTTATTTGTAGTCCCTTTTTGTCACTCCGCTGCGACTTTGTATGAGGTCTTGTAGTTTCTTTCCGTGTCCGCAATCAGCACTGTATCATCCGCATACCTTATGTTGTTCAGGTTGTGGCCTCCAATTTCAAATCCTGGCATGTCATCTAGGGTCCTCAAAATATTCTCGCTGTATAGGTTGAACAAATCTGGTGAAAAGACACATCCTTGTCTTACGCCTTTTTCTATCTTTGTGTATCTACTGAGATCGTTACCTGTCCGTATGCAGGCCGTTTGCTGCCAGTAGAGTTCCTTGATTATTCTTATATCTTCCCGAAAATGTCGAGGTTGCCGAGCATCTCCATCAATTCTTTGTATCGTATCTTGTCGAATGCTTTCGCGTAGTCAATGAAGCATAGGTACAAGGCATTCTTCATTTGTAATGCCCTTTCAGAGAGCATCCTAATCACGAATATGGCGTTCCTTGTTCCAGTGTCTTTGACGAACCCGCACTGTTCCTGCCCTATCTCTGGCCTGATTCTGCTTCTTGCTCTATTCATCAGGATTCTGACTTATCAGTTTAAGCTGATAGTTCTGTGTAGTTCGCACTCGTTTGCACCAGGTTTCTTCGGCAGTGCTATAAATATTGAGTTGCATAGGTCATCTGGTATTATTCCGCTGCTATAAATTTCGTTTATTATGTCGGTAATTTTTTCTATGCCATATTCTTCTAAGGCTGTCAGCAGCTCTATCACTATGCCGTCTGGGCCAGGCACTTTGTTTCTGTTCATTTTGGCCATTGCAGCTTCCACTTTGGATTTTAGTATTTCCCGTCCATCCATCTCCTTGTGTATTCTCAGTTGTTCTCTCTTATCGCAAAAAAGATGCTTTATATATTCTTCCCATCGCTGGAGTATTTCCTCTTTCTCTAATATGATTGTGCCTTCCTTGGATTTTATGCATCCTGTTGAGGAACAGGTTTTTTGTCCTGTCAGTTCTCTTATGTCTTTATGCATTTCTGCTTTGTTGTTCCTGCTCAGTCTCTCTACTTCTGCACATTTGTTGTTGAGCCATTCCTCTTTGGCTTGTCTGCATTTGTTCCTTATCTCCCTGTGAAGTTTCTTGTACTCTGCTCCATGTCTTGGCGTTATTTTTTGTCTTCTTTGCATCATGTGGAGGATAAAAACGAGTGGATATAAGTACTTTTACCAAAAAAGTTTTTGCTTGAATGATAAATGAAACTGACTGTATCCTCCTCGAGATTTTCGCTCTAGACTGAAAACTGGGACATCACTGTTGCCAATATACATCAGTCTGTAAGTGATATAATTGAAAGACAATTTATTCTTTATGACTAAGATATATCTGAAAACTGCAGGAATTACTGAAATATGGTAAATTATCCTTCTGATCCTAAAGTAAAAAAGGACCATGGGCGCTAATGAGTTAAAAAGTGAATAGTTTTTGTGTTTGTGCACAGATAGAAATGCGCTTCATTAAATTTTTTCCCCCCCCATTAAATAATGAGATCCAACTATCTTTAATGATTCTCATATTCAAGTATTTCAAATGCCATACAACAATTACAGTATATGTAGAGTACCTCAGCCATGTCTTGTCACATGACCAAGAATATTTTTTTAAGCAATATTTCAATTTTGTCATTAAAAATTGCAGGCATGTTACTTGCTCTTCCAGATTAAAATTTCCACTTCTGAACTTAGCATACAACTTACAATCAGTCCCTCAGCCATAGAACCATTTCCTCCCTGAAGGGCATATCTTTTTAGCAATTTTTACGGATTTCTTCTTCCTTACTGAAAATAAACAAGCATCAAATAACAAAATGTAACTTAAAAATACTTAAAATTCATCACCTCTACACATGAATCATATGGAAAATGCATTGAAGTGTCACTTTTCAGGTATATATGTCGTAAATTTCAGTCATATGTGAAACACCACTTATTTTAAAAAAAAAAAAAAAAATTAGAAACTTGTTCTGAATCTGTGTATAAAAAATGACTAGTAAGGTCAAGTAACAAAGTTGGTCAGCCAGTAAGAAAGTGAGATGCATCGAAATATGCTAGATTACTGCTCACAGTCAATCATATTATTGCTAATTTTTCTTTTTTTTTTTTTTCTTTTGTCAAAATTTAGACTCTTTCATTTCACAGATCACTTATTGAAGTTTTCTTTGAACTTTTACAAATTCATTTCTTGTCTTATAATTCTGTAATGTGTCTTGTTAATGCTTTTATTAATTGATGCTTGTTTGAATTATATTTTGTCTCTAATTTTTACCCAGACTCACATGAGTCTACCAAATAAAACACAGTATAAAATGAATAATTCCCTTTCCAGCAACAACCATTTCAGGCATTCTGTAATGTTGGAGGAAATCAGATAAAATAGATTTACTTACTTTTTCATTAAAATACATGAATCTTCTATTACAAAAGCAAAAAGCTGGTAAAGAGTTCCACAGGCAAGAAGTTAAAGAAAAACTATTAGAATAGAACTTATGGTTACATCCAGTGATTTTTGACATTAAAATGAGATCTAGTTGCTAGTCAAGTCAGTCAGTTAAGTGCCATACGTAATACACGCTTGGGTGATCATGTCTTGAAAGAGACATGACTGACTGGGCAGAAGATTATCCCGCAGTAGGTTGCCATTGCTTTCTGCGGTAGACTGGTTGCCGACCAAGGCTATAGAACCCAATCTGTCCTGTTATTTAACCCATAACTGGAAGGAAGAGATGGATTAATACCTTTCCCAAGGGTATTTGCGCAAGTGAATACAATGGATTCAACTGGAACTCGAACACTGCTCCCCGGCTTCTCGTTCCGAGCCGATATCCACTGTACCACAACGCACATCTGCTTGTCAAGTACTATGTTTAAATTCACAAAGTTGAGATTTCCAAAGAGAAAAGCTCATTAGAATAATTGCCATGAAAATATAGAAATTTATTCAAACTATTATCTTGATGATTATAGATATGTTTCAGCCAAGTACCTTCTGGCCATCATCAGGTGTCCAATGTTTTTTGGTTGATAGATAGGATATTGATTGTTATTTTGTCCCTGTGCTGCCAGGTCTTAACATATTGACAGTTAATAACCAAATACAAAATCATAAAAATTAATGTTTGAAAATGGTAATTTAAACTTTGATAATTATCAAAGTAAAATTTACACATATTCCTCACTATTCTTCAATAGTTAAATTTGTAGCCACACTCCCCTAGAAGTATTTTTTGTTTGTTTCTTTTTTCTGAAATTATACCATTTTAAACTAAAATAGCTATGATGGTCTTCTGTAATTGTTTATTTTTAGGTGTCAGCCATTTTGGCTGATGATGAAGTGATGTTGACTATCAAGCCTGGAGAACATGGGTCAACATTTGGTGGAAACCCTCTCGCCTGCCGAGTGGCTGTAGCAGCCTTAGATGTCATTAAAGAGGAACATCTAGTTGAAAAGGCAGATAAACATGGAAAACATCTTCGAAATGAACTTTCTAAGCTTCCAAAATCTGTGGTGAAATTGGTTAGAGGAAAAGGACTTCTCAATGCTATTGTTATTGATCCTAGTATGTATGCTTCATTTCTACAATCAAGCTCCTGAGGCAAAAAAAAAAAACATACTTGCAAAGGATTTTTTTTTTTACTTACTTCACACTGCAATTTTTATTGTTTTTAAAGTTATTTTTAGAATTATATATATATATATATATATATATATATATAATTTTTTTAGTATTTTATTTCTATTATTATATGCATATATTTGATATTTCAGACCGGCCTTTCATCATAAACAAATGATTTTAAAATTTAAACTAGAAGCGTTTGCCACAAGAGTGTTCATAGAGATGTTTACATCACGTGACATAGAAAGCGATAGTTTTTAATATTTGTAAACGTAACACTATCTCTAATAATACTTTTAAATGTTGTTTTAAAGAAAATTTTTTTAAATGTGTCTAAAAAAATGTTTAACTATTGAAATATTTATAAAGATTCAAAACCCCTAAGTCCCTATTTAACCCTAGCCTATATGTATTTAATTTTAAAATCCAGTATTTTTCTTTCTTTCTGTGTGACTATGTAGAACTAAAATCGGAATCTATCAGTAAACATTTGCAGTTTTCTAATGTGTGTCCTGGTTGATTGAAGTGTTCAGCTATAAATATTTCAATAGTTAAACATTTTTTGGATACAATTAAAAAAATTTTCTTAAAACATTTAAAAGTATTATTAGAGATAGGTTTACGTTTACAAATATTAAAAAAACTCTATTGCTTTCTATGTCACGTGATGTAAACATCTCGTGGCGAACGCTTCTAGTTTAAATTTTAAAATCATTTGTTTTTGATGAAAGGCCGAGGCCAGTCTGAAATATCAAATTATATATATATATATATATATATATATATAAATTTTTTTTTTTTTTTTTTTTTTTTTTTTTTTTTTGCAACATTTGAAATTCTCCCGGTATTTATTATTGAAATTATCACTAACATATTTTTGTCAAAATTTACACACTCTACATTTCATTCAATTTCACAAACCAATCAATTTGTATAGGTAGATTCATCTGGAAAAATACTTTGACAAAAACCCTTCTTTGCAGTTTAATATTTTTAATGTTACAGGACTTCATGGTAAACAATATTTTTCAAGAAAATTTCTTTTCCTTTTTTAATAGTGAAGAATAAATTAAGATTTCTTGCTCTTGAGCATGCAACATAAAACTGGCCATGTTTATATACTTCTTTCTAGAGCCAAATTCCAGCTTCTTGAAGTGTTTGGCCATGAGATTTGTGTATAGGTTTTGCAAGCACAGGGCAAACTGTGTGTGTGTATTAGTCATCCACATACAAGCATGTTTCGCTGTATCACATCTCATCAGTGTGGCTAGACACATCCACTTGCTTCTGGCCGGGAACGAAACTTGACCAATTTGGTGTCAGTCAGTCACTACTCCCTAAGCCATAGGTGCATGGAATCGGAGAAAGGAAATTTTAACATGCTGTATATAAGCAGTGTATACACATGTCAGTCACTGAAAGAACTCTCTTCATTCCTGAAGAGTCACGCATATATCACAGAAGTGGAAACTGTTTTTATAAAATTTTCTTTTCTAGAGAGAGAATGTACAAATTTTCTTTTCATAATGAGAATGTACAAAAAAACAATATTGCACTTTTATTAAATAAGTATTTATTTTAATCGTTTTAATTTTGGCAGTATTTTGTATGTTAAATAAAACATTTAATTTTTCAAAGAAAATTAATGAAAATTTATTGTACTAAGCTACACACCCTAGTAAAATCAAGTGTACTTTGTACTCCCTTACCAGTTTGCACTTCTACCAAAGATTTGGTTTTGATCAGTCAATATAGGTCTATTTAAGAGGGTGTGAGATATGACAAACATGAAGCTGGATTTATCTGTTTTCTTGAGAATAGACAACAAAAATATCAAACATTATTTTATTAGTTTATTCACAAAATAATTCTATATTTACAAGATTATAAAAATATGTAAGCCAAATCAATGCAATATTTATTATATACCATTTTATAAAAAAATTTTTTTATTCATAAATTTATAAAGAGGAAAAAAAAAATTGTAATTTCACATAATTACAACTGTGAGATTATAAATTCAAAATGTTTCTTTCATACCACCCCCCACTCACCAACATGCATACATAATTTCACTAAAATAAGTTGAGACAAGAAAAATGTACAAATCTAATTTGCTGGTTAGGTTTTATTAAAATTCTAAAAATAGCTTTTAAAAACAAAATTTGCTAAAGTTTACAATCAAACTTTTCTCTCGACACTGTTACATTTGTTAAACTCCACCAAAAACATGATTTTGTTTCCATGTTTAAGGTCAGTTTAATGAGAATATATTGTATTTTAACTCGCAGCTGAATTTCATTTAAGTGATCCTATTTTCATATTGGAAATATTTTGACATGTTTTGATCAAACCGTGAGACTCGGTTGAAGGTCATAATCTAAAAACGGCTTTTTAGTAAATTAACTTAAGTCTTATCACTTTTTTTTTTTTTTTTTTTTTTTTTTTTTTTTTTTTTTTTTTTTTTTTTTCAGAATATGATGCCTGGGATGTCTGCTTGCAGATGAGAAATGAAGGCCTTCTTGCCAAACCCACCCATGGTGACATAATCCGTTTTGCTCCTCCACTGGTCATTTCCGAGTCAGAGATGGATCAATGCATTGAGATTATTTCTCGCACAATTGATAATATAGCCAACAAATAAAGTGATTCATTGGCACTAAAAGGAAAGAAAATTAATCAATTACAAATAAACACATATTCAAGAGCCTTTATATATATATATATATATATATATATATATATATATATATATATAAAATTTCCAGACATTATTTTCTGAAACTCACACAGGAGTAGCTATTATGAAATATTTGCATATCTATATGCAGTTTGGATGTAATTTGACCTTTTCATAGGTCACTCACTAATAAACAAAATTATATGAAAAGGAAATAAAAGATTTTTTTTTTCTATAAAGCCAAGTATTTTTATTTTCTTTTTAAAATCTTTGTTTGAAAAACAATATCTTATTTTAGAATAAATCATCTGTGTTATATTGAATTATATACTTTTGTGCAATTAATATTACTCATTCCTAATGATTAAAGTGTCCTCTGATTTTATCAATTTCTTTGAGAATTTAACTTGAAACATTATATAACGCACATCTTGAACATTAAAAAAAGGAGTTATATTGTATTTTTTGTCGGTTCAAGCTTGATCATAATGCTTCCAAATTGCAGCCAACATTAACAGTGCATGGGGGGGGGTGGAGGATCTGCTTGTGACTGGACAGTGCTAGTTTCTGAAATTTTTCAGTAAGGATACAAGTCTTAAAGATCAAGTTAGTCATTCATCTGTAATTGACAATCAACATTTGAGGACACTAGTCAAGCGAAACCAACATTAAAGGGTCAGAAATGTCTCAGATAATGGGTGTCTGCATTTCAACAATATTGATCCCTCTCAAGGAAATTGGTAAGGTGAAGAAACTTGATAATTAGTTTCTGCATGAATTCAGTAGAACAGTTTGATATTTTGAAAGGTTTTGATACAGCATCTGTGAAATTCAAATTATACATTTTTTTTTTATTGAATAGTGACTTGCAATGAGAAATGAATCTTTTATGACAACAGAAAATGAGGAGCTTGACGATTTGATCCTAACAAGGGACCTGAACTCTTTCCGAAACTGAAATGGTCCCAACAGAAGATTGTGTGGAGTGTACTGTATGGTGAATGTATGGTCATCAGTAAAAAGAGGAGCCCAGAATGACAACTACAGACAAGAGGTACTAAAATCAAGCAGGTACAAAAATTTAAATACCTGGGAAGACAGTATGTAGATCCAAAGACATATTGGCAGGCCAAGAATGCCATCCAGAAGTTGAGTACAGTATTGTGAGACAGGAAAATTTGTCTGAAAACAGAGAGGGCTGGTTTGTTATATGATGTCTGTCCAGCATTTGCTGCCATACTGAAAATCTCATCAAAGAGAGACTAGAAGTAACCAAAATGTGGTTCTACTAAATAATGCTGAGGATACCATGGACTACACATGGGAGCATCAACAAGGTTTTGGAGAGGATGCAAATGAAAAGGAAACTGATACTTAACATCAGGAAAAGACAGCTTAACTTTCTGAGATATGTAATGAGGAAGGAGAGCTTGGAGAATCTGATAATCACAGGGCAGATGGAAGAAAATAGACAAAAGCAATGTGGGACATACTTGAGCAGATGGATGGTGGAGCAGGGTTTGGGGGTAACAGGAGAAGGGGTGTTAAGAGCTACAAGGGATAGTTGATTCTTTTAAGCGCTGCTTAGATGTGGCACAAGTATGGGACACACAGTGAGCTACAAGGGATAGAGATGTGAAAGGCCATTGTTTGAACATTTTGGAGTTATCTCCTGTAGATGCTCATGTGACACTTACAGGTTGCTAATCCATATAAAAAGCTAGCAGAGGGACAATTCTCTTTCTCCCTCTTAGCTACCGCTGGGCTGTTACCCCAAACTTTTGATCACTTCTCATTCTCACTGAGAATGATCATCTGACAAGCAAGCCCAACTTTGCTTTAATGCAAATTGTATTCATGAAGAAACATGTTCAGTTTTGTCTTATGTTTTGGGACAATTGTATTCCGCGTTGTTTGTTTGTACATAAAAGGTTCAATTCCTTTGACTTATATCTTCTTTTAAAGATTGTGCTGTAAACCTTCTATGCTTCTTCCTTATCCCTTAAGGATTTACATTGTAAATCCTTCACGTGCATGATACTTGTAAGATGCTAACATTTCACATAGCCAGCAACTAACCCCATGATCGCTTGTGTCCTGAAGAGACACAGCACATAGAATAAAACTGTCTGGTGATCTGCCATTAGCCTTCTCTATTAAGGCTTTCTGGAACCACCACCACTGCTAAGGTTTATTGCAAGCATCCAAATGAAATGCACATTCGATTAAGCATGAGGCAACTGGCCACATATTGTCAGGATGACACTGCAGAAGCTCACTGACCAGGGATATGAGACTTTACTACATCCACCATATTTCCCTGATCTCTCACCAACTTTATTCTAAAATCAAACTATTTTCTGAAAAGCATAATATAATAAAGGCCTGCCTGCCAGTCAGTCATTCAGGAGGCATTTAAGACCATATGTATTCCAATTAAGCATGTTCTAAAAGTTTTGATAGCTTATTTCTGTACCCTTTTAATTTCTGTACCCCTTTTAGCAACAAGAAGTCTTAAAAACAATGGCAATAGAAAGGACCTTCATTCTCAATTAAGGAACAGATGAAATTTCAGAGCACCTGATAAGGAAAGGGGGTTTGAAAACATACAAAACCTATCGAAGGGAAAGAGGACAGGGATAGATAGCAGACCACCTACTTGAGGTACTTATGTGGATGAGATGGCAGAATTGGGAGTGGAAAGAATAAAAATTCTAAGATAGAAAGTTGTGGAGATCCATGATCCCCACATCATCAATGGGCACAGCAGATAGAAGTGCCATATTAACAGTCCAATAGTTGTGATTTTTTTTTTTGTTTGAAATTCTGATATTCTTATGATGCATGAAAGACTCTTTGGCAGACCTGAAGGAGACTACCACAACCTTTTTATATATATATATATATATATTAGTGCAATCTTATCAATTACACCCTAAACTCTCTGACAGAAAAGAATTGGAAAAATTCAATATTTAAACAATTTTAGGGGAGGCTCAGTTTTTCATACAATGTTAGAGTAAATCGATCCTCCATTTTGGAACCACTTGCCGATACATTACCACCACCTGTAAACTTGTTGATTATCAATTTGTTTTTTTTCTTTCAGTGCAATCTTATTGATTAAACCTTAAACTTTCCAATTGACAAAATTTTGAAAAATTTCAATATTTAAACAATTTTAGGAGGGGGGCTCAGTTTTTCATACAATCTCATAGTTGATCCTGTGCTATCAACTTGTGCTTGCACGTATTCAAAAACTGAATTCTTTGCAAAATTTTTTTAATAAAGCCATTCTTGGAGTTTCTGAGAAAGATGCTATTGTAAGAATGGAAGAAATCTTGAAAAAGACAAAAAGCAAGAGCAACAACTTGTCCAAAAAAAAAAACAAAACAAAGCGACCCTACCCCCCAACACAAGTAGTTCCAAAATGGAGGATCGATTTACTATAACATTGTGTGAGAAAATGAGCCCCTCTAAAATTGTTTAAATATTGAAATTTTTTTTGATAATCAGAAACTTTATGCAATAATTGATAAGACTGTGCTGAAAAGTCAAAAAAAAAAAAAATGAAAAACAACAAATAGTCTCCTTCAGGTCCGCCAACTCTTTATATGTGAAGATTTTTATAAATTACCATATTTCCTATATGCTAAGACGTACTTTTATAATTAGCTAGGTCAGTGGATATCAGTTCAGAACGAGAAATCAGAACCAGGTTTGAATTTGTTGCATTCATTTATATGCCAATACCTCCTGGAAAAAGTGTTAATCCATCTCTTCTCCCTCCAGCTATGGGTTGAATAGCAGGGCAGATTGGGTTTTATAGCCTTGGTTGGCAACCAGTCTACCACAGCAAGAAATGGCAACCTAATGTGGGAAAATCTTCTGCCTAGTCAATCATGGATCAAAAAACATTGCCCAAACATATGTCACTTAATTGACTGATTGTTTAAAAAAAAAAAAAAAATTGATGATTTTATAGTTTGTCATACTAGCAAGTTACAGTGTCATTTTTCTTTGTGCTAAACTATTGAATTTGTTGTGACAATGTTATACCTATTTACATCAGAAACTCCATAAGACATCTCAACACAAAGCATGTTTACATTCAACTCTCAGCTGATGTTTCCTGTGCTGACAAGATTGGTGATATGTTTTGATAGATGTAGTTGGGTTGTCAGTGAGACACCATCACCATAAACAAATATATCAGATTGTAGGTACTGGAAATTGACAGTACATTTGGAATTCAGGTTTGGCCTATTAAACTAACTTGTTTCTTTCAATAGCACACAAAGTACAGTAATAAAGCTGGTTTCCTTGAGTATATGAAACATAGCTGTCAGCCTGTATTACATGATTGGGGTTTTTGACGATAACATATGGTATACCGAAATGAATAAAAGACATAACCAGTAGGTAGCTTCCTACTGGTACCATCATCAATACTCAAAGGAAAAAAAAATGTGGTATGATAATAATGTAGCTTATATGTCCAGTACATGATTGCTTGTGACTGGGGGTATGAATTTTGGCAAACTAATTTCTACAACTTGACCTTTCAGTGTTAATTGGTTGATTTTTTTTAGGGCATTTTTCTAGAGTTTTAGAAACCATGGGAGTAGGGGAACAATTTACACTATTTTTGAATAGTGGCAAAATTTAATGAATGAATGGATTTGGAAAATATTCAACAGGTTCTTTTAAAGATGACTTATAAATTAATAAATTTATTTTATTTAAAAGTTAAATTTCTAACAAAAATATTAAACCCACTTCTATTTAATTACATACTAAACCTAACATCATTTAATTATTTTTTTTTCTAATAAACTAGCAAAAAATTGAATTAATATGAAATGATCAAAAGACTACATGAAAATTCTATTATTTAATAAGCAGCTTATTTGTCAAACATTTTTCTATGAAAGGCTCTCTTACAAAAACACAAAAATTTGACTTGCCACTTGCTAAAGATTAAAAACATTTTCTGGGGTATTCAAACACTCCACAGTATTAACACTGTTTAATGATAGTAGCTTGTAATTCAGATGATGAACTTAATAAGGTTAGCACTTAAATAAGCTGTGCGTTCAAGAAAAAGAACAGTCTTTTTCACTATGGCTTCAATTTAAGGTTTTAGCATCTAACTGCTATCAGCTTTGAATATAAAAAGTAAAACTTCAAGCCTATGCAGAGATAATGGTGCATTCATACAATCTCAATTCAGTCAGTTAAGTGCCATACATGATACACACTTGGGCAATCATGTCTCGAAAGAAACATGACTGACTGGGTAGAAGATTATCATATTATCCCGCAGTAGGTTACCATAGCTTTCTGTGGTAGACTGGTTGCCGGCCAAGGCTATAGAACCCAATCTGTCCTGTTATTCAACCTATAACTGAAAGGAATAGACGGATTAATACCTTTCCCAAGGGTATTGGCATGTAAGTGAATGCAATGAATTCGGCTGGAATTCAAACTAAGGAACACTTAATATTTCACAAAAAAAATTTAAATTTCATTCTAAAATTTTATTCTAAAAATTTTAAAACTTAGTTTCTTTTAATAAAAGAATAGACTTAAATTTTCTGGGATTTTGTAAAGAGGCCTATTTGTAATTCTTATAGCAAAAGAGTTTTTTTGTTGTTTGTTTTAATACAGGCAATGAGATTTTTGATGTAGAGATCTGGTTAAAGTGTTCTGATCAGGAACTTAGCTGCTCACTGATATCAATTGTTGAGCTGTTGTTTGTAAGCAAGGATGTTTACACACATGAGTTTACAAAAACACTAACTACAAAACTGATATTTCACAATGTTTTCAGAATGTATAAAATTGACAGCATACAGTTTCATAAAGACAGTACATTTTTAAACTGTGTGTATTTTTATCACTTTCCACATGATTTCTAGTGGATATTCATACTTGAGTAGGTGCTATGTTTACTTATTAAACAGTATATTTATTTTCATCTACGATAAATCTCATGAAAGAAAGCAGTATCCACTAAAAGTAATGTTTAAAGCAATACAAATCTGTCAAATGAATAAAAATCCATTCTAAAAATATGTGTAGCAAAAGGGATCTACTTTTTTAAATACAAGCAATGAGATTTGATGTAGAGATCTGGTTAAGGTGTTCTATTCTGACCAGGAACTTAATTGATCATTGATGTCAGTCCAGGCTGTTTTTGTAAGCACATAGCCTTGTTTGGATGTCTATAAAAATGACATTAAATTCACAGGAGATGGAGTATGGAGAATACTTCTCTTTTGTAAATGATTGAAAACTATTCCTTGTCACTTGATAGTTTATGCATATATTCTCTTGTATATGCTGATATAAATCCCCAATTTATATCAGAGACATTAACAAAAATCCAAACCCTATGCATTACGTGCAGATGTTGTGGTTTTATAAATTCCAAAAAGTGGGGAATATTTTTATGAATATTCAATATTTTGATGCCTAGAATATGTTTAAGTGCCATTGAGTGGATGATTTTTGTTTCACAACTCTGTTACACAAATATTTTTATTTTTTATTTTTTTACCATTCCATTTGCTTTATACAAGTTTCTTAAAGTTTTGATTTCTTTTTAACAGATAACAATAGCCACACTTTTGAATGTAACATGATTTTATTTAACATCTAAAACAGATGAAAGGCATATCTTCAAAATCTTAAACCATTTAACATTCTACAATGAGATTCAATTTTTGGGAAGTTATTTAAAGATTTATATGTTTATCAAGTTTCCCATATATTGTACAATAGAAAAATAAAATATATTGTACAATAGAAAAAATAAAATATATTGTACAATAGAAAAATAAAAACAAAAATATATAAGAAAAAGAATCTAAATGAAATTGGCTATATTATACGGCAAAAACAAATTTTTAAATTTACAATTCTCAGCATCTCTTGTTTGTGTGAATTTTTGGTTGCACCAATATAACAAATTTAGTCTGCTTATGGCTACTTCATGTTGAAACACCAGTTCCTCTACAATCACCAATGTTAAGCCTGGTCAGTACCTAGATGGTTGACTACTTGGGAATACCAGGTAATGTTAGTTTAGATGTGTGGGTAGTTTAATGTCTAATGACTTAGAATTGTTAATTGTAGAGCTGAGTTCCAATTACGGTTGGGTTCATTATATTCACTTAGATGCAAATACCTTTGAAAAAGGTATGAATCTACCTCTTCTTTTCCCAGCTATGGGTTAATTAGTAAAACTTGTGTCACTGAACTATTATTATTTCCAAAAATAAAATTGTGTACAAAATGTTTATATTTCAGCATTAAATAACCTGCCAATGGTTGATATGTCGAAACAACCAACCAACAAATTTAGTCAGAATTTCTAAAAGTCAAAACATGCCACAAAGATTTTTTTCAATATAATAAAAAATTTAAAAAAAAAAGATATATGAGAAATAAAGACTGAGTACTAAAATATTTTGTTAAATGCTTCTAAAATGTAAGTAAAACAGTGTTTCATTGTAAAGCAATTACTCTAAATGTTTTGGTGCATTGTTTTTTCCAAATAAATTTAGATTTTGAAGTTGGTGAAAATCTGCAAAATATTGATCCATTTCATATTTTTATTTTTGTCATATATTTCTTAGCTTATATAAGTGTCATGATAAGTAGAGAAGTTGTTCCCCTTAGCATGATCCCTTAAGACAAGGGCTTATAATCTGCCCTTGGTTTTGGCACTTCCTGTAATGACCGAGCATGAATAAAACATGTCAGATCCGGAGTCCCTGCCTTCCTTCTTAATATCGAATCCATCAGCATGAATGGATCACGTATAATGTAACAATAAGTATATACAGTAGTACTTGTTTTCCTTTCCTTTTTCATCTCTCACCCAACTCCAGGTAGGTCATCTAGACATAGATGACCTACCTGTAGTAGTTGCTAGATGTTATCAATCACTGCTTTGTTATAACAATATTTTGTGCGGAATGAAGGTCATTAATTTTATTAATTAATTATTAACTATAAGTGGAAAATCTTCTAATTACTATCATAAGTCAGAGGAAAACGTACTAAAAGACATTTTTCTTTAATCTCCAAATAGGAGCAAAGGAAAACAAAACAAAAAAAAATAACCACTGGTATTTCTAGGTTGTTATTTTAAAGAGAAAAAAGAAAGAAAAGACTTAGATATGTTTTAATGTCAGGAAGTGCCATGAACAATGGATGCTGGTTTTGGCCACCCATGGGAACTTAACAGTTTTCATTCTAAACCTAAAAGAAAGATAAATTCAATTGTTGTTTTTCACTGGGCATTAGTAATAGCCGAAAAGAGATTTTACTTTTTATTATTGTATCCAATTGTCTTGCTAGCGTGAATTGTGAAAAGAATTAAGATAACAAATATCTGATTCCATTTTACTTGACATCAGGGTAGAGTAGATAACAAAAATATTTTCCATCACCTGAAAATGTTGGTGACTCAGAAATGGATATTAAAAACGCAGGTGCGAAAAATTCTTATCTAGGACTTGAAAATAGATCCTTGCAACTTGTTTTGGGTGAAGCCAGTTCAAAAAGGTTAATAGCGATTGTTTAAGAAATAAAAAATCCCCAAAATTGTTTTGTGAGAAAGAAAATTCACCGGTTAAGTCCAGCCCAGAAAAGGGATATGAGAAGATGACGTCATAGGACTGAGAGGAATCTCATTGGTCCTGTGAACCAGCGCTGAAAGGGGGAGACAATCAACAGTTGACATCATCGAAAGAAGACTAATCCCATTGGGTAAACAAGAGGCAACAACGAGTAGCAGCTAACCTCAGCATTCTATTGGTTGCCAAGATGAGGGGATAGACACCCAGTGTCCGTCAGCCCCACACCATGGCATGGGCATAAATACAGGGTCCGAGGGACCAAAATCAGTTGGATTGTAGTTGGACTGGAGTTGCCAGTTGAATTCCAGTCAGCTTCCGGCCCAGAGATGTAATGATGAAGATAGGCGCCAACCGCAGAGCCTGCTGGCCAACCAAAGTTAAAGGCAAACAAGAAGAGAATTTACAAAGTTTTTGAGATCAACAACTGAATGCAGTTTTCAGTTGCAGTTGGAGTTGAGTTGCAGCTAGAGTGGCAGAGAGTCCGAGTTCCCAGTCCAGAGATGTAATGACAGAGAGATAATTGCCATGCCGTTGGGTGCCGACCATAGAGAAGCCTGTCGCCAATCAACCAACCGGAGTTAAAGACAGAGACGAAGAGATAAAGTTTGAAATTGCCAAATGAAGAGAGTTTTTGGTGAGAGTGTTTCAACCCGGAACAAGAAATCCACCTCGATTCCGTCTCCGAAGATGAACCGCGCCAACCTACCCACAACTCAGCACTTTGGCAATTTCTGAAACATTCCAGAAAACAAGAATCAATTTGACTAGACTTACAGAAAACTTAGAACCCTGTTTGGAGCAGCAAGCTGTGGCCAGCCAGATTTTTCATTATTGCTTATGTGAATAATTCGATTTAAGAGACTTCTGTTCCGCTACTAGTTTAACAGAAGCAGGGATTGGGAATTATTCAAGAGACTATTGTGTATATTCTGTATATAAAGACGTTATTTTACAACACTTCAGATGTTGGTCCACTTATTTTTCTTGGTGCTATATTTCTTTCTTTTATTACTCAATTGTGTGCACGCTTCCTAGTTTGGTTTAGTTCGGCAGAGAGACTGCTAGTGGAGAACTCACATGACTACCTTGTGATTAATCAATACGTGGGACAAAGGAGATCACCGTGACAGAGTCAATCTATGACCAGCTATCTGGATCGAAACCAACAGTGACCGGCTGGGTAGTGGCATATGTTAGGAGTGTCATATACTTTACAGCAATTGGTATTCCCCAATTGTCATCCATCTGAGTATTGATCAGGTTTAACATGACTTAACTTTTGGTAATCAGACAAGATCAACATACAGCTATAAGTTTTCTACCAAGCCCCTCATGGACAGTGAAATGCAAGCAAGCTACCCTTCTATATTGAATAACGGACTCAGTTTGAAATTCTCAGGTTACTACGTCCAAAAGACAAATGTAGAAGGCTGGTGAGTTTAATAGCCAAACATATAACAACCAAGATGAGAACAACAATTCAAATTATAATCAGTATATGATAATTCCTCATCTCTAGGTTTACAGCCATATTACATCAAAATGCTGGTTCTCATATGATCACTGAAGTTAAGCAACATAGAGCTTGGTTAGTATCTAGATGGGTGACCACTTGGGAATACAAGGTGCTGCAAGCCTATTGGATGCACAAGTAGTGCAATGAATACTGGCTCAGGATTGGAGGACCAAGTTTCAATTCCAGTCACATTCACTTAGACACAAATACCCTTGGAAAAGGTATGAATTCACCTCATCTCCCCACAGCTATGGATTAATTAGTAGAACTTGATTCAGTAAATCATTATTAACTTCAAAAGAATTCTTACAATCTAAAAATATTTTCTGTATTTAAATAATCTGCAAAAGGTTTGATAAGCTGTAACATACAAATCAATGTCCATCTCTAATTCAGACAGGAGTTAAACTTAGCAAATATCAAAATGGAGAAGATTTAGTAAAATTGAGTACAGAATTGAACTCCCTCACCCAACTCCAGATAGGTCCTGCAACCTGACATACTTCTACATCATATCAAGGTTGGCTATTACAGTACACATTGTCCAATGCTTTAACCAACTAGGCTACTTTCCTGGGCAGTGGAAACTTCAACTCAGTGGAATCAGATCAAGCAATAACTGAGCAATACTAAAAAATAAGAACTAGACAAGATATCCCTAGACACAGGCAGCGGAATGAGAACAATCTACCTCCATGGATTAAATAAAGGGTTCAATTCAGAATTCCCTTTAGGTTACTGAGTGTGATATACACCTGATGAAGGACAGAAAGCACAACAACCAAAATGTTATGATAACAACAAATATGAGAATAATGGTCCAAATGTAAATAATAATAAATCCTCATTCCAGAAATTAAGACAGAAAGTTTTTACTTCCATTCAATTTTTTTCACTTGTAAGTATTTTTCTTTTCGCAACCTGTCTGTTTAAAATCACCTCAAATCTCTTTTACTTTAAAACAGCTTATAAGTATTAACAACCAATATTTATTTATCTTTTTTTTTTTACTTACATTTTTTATCAACCTATCACCCAAGACAGAACCTCAGATCTCTTGGGAATAGGTATCTTGACTGAATATAGGGTGTTCCTAAAAAAAAATTGATATTATTTTGTTGTCTAATAACAGCCAAACATATGTCAAATGATATAAAATTTTAACAAAATGTATAAAAACTAGGTTGAGTGTGTAGACTTATCTCAGAGAGAATTTCCCAGTAAAATTGTCATTATCACTGGCACAACCTGTCAATGTGCTGTTGAAATGGCCGCTATATTCACCTGACTTGACACCTCGTGATGTTTTTTTTCATAGGACTATGTGAAAAAAAAGCCAGTATATCCCACTCTTCCTACAAGTCTAGAGGAACAAGCAGAGAACAACTGAGGCACTGGAGAATATTGCACAAGATATACTATTGCGTTTTTTGGCAAGAGCTGGACTACTAACTTGACATGTTTCGTGTCACAGGTGTGTTCAACACCTGTGACTACTAGTCCCAGACAAACGAAATTGAATAGGCTTCATGTTGAACAATAAAAGATTTATTTATTAAAATTCAAACAAGATATTCAGAGAGTATAGATTTTATATACAATTTCACAAAGCTTCAATATGTGCAATATTGAAGCTTTGCGAAATTGTATATAAAATCTATACTCTTTGAATATCTTGTTTGAATTTTAATAAATAAATCTTTTATTGTTCAACATGAAGCCTATTCAATTTCATTTGTCTGGAACCAGTAGTTACTCAGATATTTACAAGTTAAATGTTGCTGTTTTTTTTTTTTTTTTGTTTTTTGGACACCCTGTATTGAATAGCTCTTCTCCAAGAACAAGTAGAAAGACAAAACAAATAATAAGGCATAAATGAATAATGTTTTTAATTTGCATTTTAAAAGAAAAAGTAAAGTTAAAAGAAAATAAAATCAGATGATTGTCTTTTTTTTATTCTTTGTAAGTCACTCTCCTGATAATTTCAATCCAATCAAGAATAGATATGACCCATTTTTTTTAATTGATGTAGATATGTGTTTATTTTCTTGTTTTTAAAAAACAAAAAAATTTGTGAGAAAACAATAGATATAATTATAATTATAATTGTTGCCCTGTCATTGATGATATGAACACCTTAGGAAAAATTGTAAAGAAACTCGAGTTAAGAGATTCCTCAATGTGAAAAGAAAAATGTAATGTGATGTTCACAAGAAAGTTTTGGTCTCAATAAGCGAGCATTAGTTAGGCTTGAATTGTCTCCCTTTAATCATTCAGGTCGGATAGAAAATATGTACCTTGTGGAGTACGGTAAATTTCAGACTATAAAGGCAAAATTTGGGTGAGTACAATGAAAATGATAGAAGTTTGTCAGTTGATAACATATATCTGTTCCCATTGTTAGAAGTGATATAAATAAATAAAAAATAATGTTCAACATTCGTATTAATTATACATTCATCCAGTTCTTGAACATTTTTCTACATTTATGATAAATGATTTATCAGTGTACCTGTGCACCAAAGCTGTCTTAACACACAGGCCCAATGAGCACTTGTCCAGGGTCCCCAAAAGCATAGAGGCCCCATGCTAATCTGTGTATGTTAAGTGACTGGTGTTCCAGAAGCCCCTGTTTAGGAAATACTAAAAATAGAAATTACTATGACAAGACACACATACTGTGAGTGGTGAAAATATATGTGATAATAGAAAGATATATTTCATTTGAAATGGTTCTCAAATAAAAAAAAAAGTAGAAGAATGTCCCCTTTTGACCTTCAAAGAGGTCACCCACCTATATAAATGGAGGAGTAATATATGCTATTACTGAAAAGATCTGACCCTGACTCCTGACAATCTGAATAAATATTGTTTTGAATTTTTAATTGTAATGTATTTATATTTTTACTTTTGTAAATAATTTATTGTTATTGTTAAAATAACTTTAATGTTGATATAGTATTTTTATCCTCCTTTTCTTTCACCTTATCTCCCTTCTTTTATTCTTTTTGTCACAACTGTAACAAAATGGGGGCTCATCCTAAGCTTTGATGTTCATTTCAAAACAAACACAGCAATTCACCAAAACAAATAATTTACTCAATGTTCACTTCACAACAGCAGCAACAAAGGAATTCATATTTCGCTTCAGATATTTTTATTTTATAAATCATTAAAATCTGACTTTGTATTTGTGTTTATTTCAAAATGTCATTGAAGAATTTGTTTCTTTATCCAATTTGGATGAAGAATTTCACTTATTAAAAAATTCAGATTTATTGCAACTAGTTAATCTTTATCTTTGAACTGACAAAATATGCAGAGGTTTATTCACAGCAGTGAATTGAAAATATTGCTTCTGACGCACTAAAGAAAAAGTGTGAACATCTGGTTAATATGCATCACAAAGACTTGAATTATGATGACATTTTAAATGAATGGTGAGCATCTCAAGCACTACAAGGCTTTTGATGAAAATTCTGAGACTCCCTGTATTTTTCAAGCCTTGTGTATTGTTCAAATGTTTATCATGTTGTACAGCATGTTTTTAATGTTTTAACACCAGTTTGGTTAAAGTGACAATAAAAGAAATATATATCGACCATTTACTTTTTTATTCCTGTGAGTGGTTGTTGTAGGGGTCCTAGCACACTGATTTGATCAGGAGTACATAATGCTGTTAACACAGCTCTGCTGGGCACACTTTGGAATTTAATTGGTTTTAATGTTTAGTTTCAATTAATTTAAAAAGTTATTAATGGAAGATATCATATATATAAATTTGTATATCAAACTAATAGTGGGTAACTTAATGACAAAATGAAAAAAAATAAATGAATAATACAAGTGATATTATTTTTATAAATCAGTTCTTGTGTTCTGGTTTTTTAGTGTTAATTAAAAGAGCAAGTAATTTATTAAGACACAAAATGTATTGAAAGTGCACTAATTTCAGAATACACTATAGCACATTTACATCAAGGATCATACAGCATATCACCTTTCTTAACAAAACTGCTACTATTATGATCTAGGATATTTAAAGACAATAGCAATAAAAATAAAAATTAAAGTGATGGCTAAATGAGATCAGCAAGGTTATGCATCTAGATCAGTAATTCTTGACCAAAACAAATATGGAGTCTGGGAGTCCATGTAACATTACTGGGGACCCACACACACAAAAAAAAATAGCAAATTGGAGGTCTACAATAATATTTTAGTGGTTCATAGAGCAATTTTACTTTAGAAACTGGAAACTCAATGTTTTTATCGAGACACCATCTCTAGGAAGATTATCTACCAATTTCAGTTTACCTTATTCTACACAAAATAGGTGTAGAGGGTTTTATTTCAGAGATTTCTTTCTCTTAGACAAGTTGCTATCCAAAGCAAAAGACTCTTACCCACTCTTTTTTTTTCTCTTAAATCACCCCAGTTTAGGGGTTAACTATTTACCCATAGCTGAGACCCTAACAGATGCTTTCCCTTTAATAAACTTCTTTAGAGATTTGTTAAAACAATGATTTAAAATTTTTAAAATAAAGAAATGGTATGTTCATTGAGGTTTGATTTCATTAGTCAAATACTTGTCACGTGTAATAAAGCAAAAGATGATCATTTTTAAATATAAGAAATCTATGCCTGTTTATATGTGTGTATACCACATGTAATAAAAGCAATAAATGCTTATTTTAAATGTGTGTATAAATGTCTGTTTAAATGTATGTATGTAAAAAAATGGCATGTGTCAAGCATATTTAAACTATAGTTGAATTTTGCTCAAATTCCTATTTAAACTTAGTATATGTGAATTTGTTTTAAAAATGTATTTTAACTTAAACTTTTGGCATTATTGTTGAAATTTAAATAAAGATGCTAAAAGGACACATCTAACATTATCAATACTATGACTCAGTTGGTTAAAATGAGCAGCTACAGTGAAATTGATGTTGTTGTCTTTGATAGTTTTCTTGTTTATTAAACTGCAGGCAGAATTACATACCTTTTTCTCTCTGATATGATTTCCTTTTTCCGCAAAAAAGTAAATATGTTACTTTTGAACAAACCATGGGAGAAGTGCATTGCAGGTGGTGTAAAAATACAATTGGTGGTAATGTTTACAAACTTGGCATCAGGTTTTATTACATGCTGCCTTCCTAAGCAAGTGATTTTTGTAGTGTAGATGATGTAATGAGTGAATGTAGATTTAGAGGTTGATACTTGGCATTAAGTGGGGTCTCACTAAATAGGTTATTAATTGTGTGGTCAAGTTATATGTACTGGAAATCTTTTAATAAGATATGAGTTTGCAAATGTTTCTCTGTTTATATATATATATATTTAGGTTATGGCATTTTGTAACCCTAAGGAAAAAAATGTTCCATAATTTTTTACTTACCAACCACTTTCAGCCATTTTACTGGTCATTTTCAAGAATTTTAATTTTACAATATTGTTATTTTATCCTCATGTTTTGGCTGTAACATAATTTTTGTGTTTTTGAAAAGGAGCATTCTTTAAAGCTATCACATGACACATTTAGCTGGGCATCACATGAGTGTCTGTCTGTTTTTTTAAAAACTTTCAAAACTCCATTTCCACTGTTAAATAATGTAAGGTTGATGGCAGGAGAAAATTATTTATTTGATATATAGTGCCTCTCTTATAGCAAGGTGCCTTTGATATTGTTATATAAATAGTATTGTATTTTCAACCAAAATTTTTCGTAACAGTTCTTTGTAAATTATATGTTAATAAATATCTCTTTATTGCACTCTTATCAGATAGGTGGCATGTAAGGCATCTATTCAAAGAAATGGTAGTATGGCCAACATAGGTAATTGATTTATGACAAGAAACAGTCTTGTACAGAGCACTGAAATTCTTACACTATATTAGTCATCATTAATTTAGATTTCATGAGGTTATTTTGATTAGAAACAACAAAGTTTGAAGTCTCCCATTTTCTATATTATAAATTTTACATGTTTTTATGGAATTATGGCAAAAATATTGATTTTAATAATTTTCTGTATAGCAAATTTGTCCTGTTTATAGTTATTGTGCATTTGATTGCAATAAAATATGTTGATGTTTTTTGTGTGTTATTTTTAATTTAAATTTTTTTTGTTTATCAATGATATAGTTGGAAAAATGATTGTTGACTAATGTTGGTTTTATATGTTTTAGTTCACTCAAAGATATTCTATGGGAAGAGGAATTTTGATGTGCTTTATTTAAGAAGTTTGTTATTACTTCTAATTTATATCTTTCCAGTTATATTATAGTTAAGATGACAAGAGTTCTTACTAGTGTCTTTTTTTATACAGATATAAATTCATTGGTTTTTGGCTCTATATTAACATCAAGAATTTATTGTCTCTCAGTTCATAGGTAAATTTTAGCAATGAGTTATTTTCAAAATTTAATTTCAGATTTACAAATTTGTCCCTATTTTTTTTATCAAAACAAGAATGTCATCAACATACCTTGTAAAAATCTCTGGTTTATCACTTGTTTTAAACACTTTGTTTACAATGTAGGACATGTAAAAATTAGAGAAAGTAGAATCTAATGGGTTTCCTATACTGACACCATTTGTATGTATTACAATTATGGTTATAAAATGGGGCCTTTATAGTACACACAGTGAGTAGTTTCCAAAGAATTGCTGGTTGGATTTTTGGAGAAAGGATTGATGGGTGTTTGTAGACACAGTCACTAATTATATTCAATGTTTCTTCAACTGGAAGATTAGTAAACAGATTTTCTACATCCAGTGAAGCTAGAATATTACCTTTGTGATTAGTTGTTTTTAATATATGGAGGAATCCATTGGTTGATGTGATGATGTAATTTTTAGGTATGTATGGAGAAGTTATGTGATTTAACCTTCTAGGGCCATTCGTATCATATTTGATACAGTATTTCCCTATAAGGAAACATTTGGTATTTCCCTATAAGGAAACATTTGGTATTCATTGACTGAGCAGTCAGTACTGCTTTCATTTGAAATTTATAAAATATTTCTCTTAAAAAATTTTTCAGGAAAATATTTCTTTCAAGGCTTGTTTTCATACTGTATCAAATATGATATGAATGGCCCTAGAGGGTTAAGGTTTTAGATAGTTGGTATACCAGTGTAGGTATTTGTGATATGATGGGTCAGAGAGGAAAACCTGGTTTAAGGGTTTTACATTACCATAAAGATATTCCAATTGGTAATTACCAATAATTTTTTTTATTTTTAAACTACTAGCATCAGCATTTTTTACTGTGATTAATTTATTTATGTACTTTATAATGAAACTGTTGGAATTTTTCTTACTTTAGTAAATTTTATTGGCATTTAGGATACTTTGTAATTTTTTGTTGTAATCTAGTTGGTTGAGAACTGCATAGTTGTTGGTTTTGTCAGCCTGTCTGATGATGATGATATTGGTATTGTTGCATAAGTCTTTTTTTAATTTTAGTTTGTGAGCATATCATTGTGCTTGTTGTGTAGAGAACAGATTTTTAAACCTTCAGCTCTGAAAAGGTATTTCAGATTTGGGGGTTCCATAATTAAATTTTCTGTTGTTAGCTGCTGGATAGATTGGTAGAATATTTTGATTTTATTTTTCTTTTGAATGGTGTCATATCAAGGCTGGAGGTGACAATTCAGGCTGATATTCAATTCTATTTGATCATCAATGAGATTTTGATCAAACAAGTTTACAAAATTACAAATGCCATTATGTCGTAGAATTTTTCCTTTATATAGATTGCAAAGTTTTTTAATAATATTGTGTTTTTGGTTTAGTTCTAATGTGTTATTGAGGTGGTTGAGATGACATTCAGTAGTTATTAATTCTGACGTAGTCATTGCATTTTGTAGAATATCCTTATGTTTTTGAATTTCTGTTTTAAACATTCAGAATCTTTTCTTTAGCTATTGTCATTTTGTTATATAGCAATATACAACAAACAAGCATGTATATGAAAATATATAATAATATTTTTTATTGATGACGATGGACCGTGTGGCACAAGGACAGAGAATTGAGAGCGCGCTTCTAATGGGGGTTGACGGGGGGGTGTCGTATCTGTTGCTCCTTTGGTCTGGTCTGGCTCTCTGGCTGACTCTGTCTCTCTGCCCAGACTCGTCTGTCGTGAAATCCGTGCCCGAGGTCTTTTTATCTCCAAACCGGTACTTCCGATTTTTTGCCTCGCCTACGCACGCCCACATAATTCTCAGAGACACCTGTTCTGTTTGCCTCTTGTAGCCATTTCCGCTACTGCCGGAAATAAGGTCAAACAACCATCCGTTCCTTTCAACGGCCGGAAAACGCCCCCGCTTCCTCACTTCCTCGGGTGGGCCTAGATTGTTATATTACAATTTGTCGTTCTGCAAGTTTTTTTTTTGGAATGTACTGGTGTTATTCCAGTTCGAATTCCAGCCAAATTCATTGCATTCACTTACGCGCAAATACCCTTGGGAAAGGTATTAATCCGTCTATTCCTTCCAGTTATGGGTTAAATAACAGGACAGACTGGGTTCTATAGCCTTGGTCGGCAACCAGTCTACCACAGAAAGCAATGGCAACCTACTGCGGGATAATCTTCTGCCTAGTCAGTCTCTTTCGAGACATGATCGCCCAAGCGTGTATCACGTATGGCACTTAACTGACTGACTGGTGTTATGTTCCTTACTGGCTACCAGGTCATGTAATTTAACTCTTAGAAAAAAATTTAGGGAAAAAAACTATTTAAATTACAATATCAAAGGCACCTCGCTATAAAAGAGGCACTATATATCAAACAATTTTCTTCTGCCATCAATCTTACATTATCTAACAGTGGAAATGGAGTTTTGAAAGTTTTTAAAAAAATAGACACTCACACAATGCCCAGCCGCATGCATCACATGATAGCTTTAAAATACACACTTTTCAAAAACACAAAAATTATGTTACAGTCAAAACATGAGGATAAAATAACATTAGAAAAACACCCTTAAAAATGGCTAGTGAAGTGGCTGAAAGTGGCTTTAAAATCAAAAATTATCTCTAGCAAAAAGGAAACATGTAAGAATACTGGAAAACTGAAATCAAAAATTAATAAAACCTTCCTTGTCAGTTGTTTTTAACAAAACATGTTTATACACACACACACACACACACACACACACACACACACATATATTGTTAAATATAAGAGACAATGAATGTCTATTATGTTTAAAAATACAGACAAAAATTTTCCAACATTTGGATAATTTTTTATTAAGTTTATTCTTAGCTGAAAGCTGAGAACAAACTTAATAAAAAATTATCCAAATGTTGGAGAATTTTTGTCTGTATTTTCAACTGAAATTAAAGCCAAAATACGATGTTTAGAACGGCTCATGATTAAACATAATAGACATTGTCTTATATTTAACAGTATATGTTTAGAAAATTATTTGCTGCCTCGATACACTATATATATATATAAGACAAATGGAAAACATTTCTTTACTAACATTAAACACCTTGACAAACTTTATCAAGAGAAATTTGGAAATTTTTACCTTTCCAAAGGTAAGTTCTTCAGTGGATAATATGTTGATAAAGAAAAGATATTTGTTTTATTTTACCAAATTTTTACACACACACAGACACATGGTGTGTGTGTATGTGTGTGCATGTGTGAGAATGACCAAGCAAAGCTGAATAGTGTTTTGTACACAGATTTCTCTCCACCTCTTTAAATAGACATATCTGCCCAGTTTTTTTTTATCCTAGCATAGAAGCAATTTGTAAAGAAAGGAATGGATCTTTTTTATTTATTAATCTGACAGAAACTAAACAGATATGTCTATTTCAAGAGTATGAGAGGAATCTGTGTTTAAAGACACTATTCAGCTTTGTTTGGTCCTCAACACACTATGTAGCCAAGAGGTTAAAGCACGTCTTATATATATATATATATATATATATATATATATATAAGACTGACAGCATCAATAAAGCCATAGTTGTATGTGACCCAAGATGTTGCCAAAATAGATTTTGCATTCAGTGTTATGTCAAAGCCTCAAAGAATGACTTCAGTGGGTAGATCCAATAGATGATCTCCTAGATTCACACCTTTGCTAGATCTGAAGGGCTGTCTCCAAAATGTTAATACTTGCTCAACCCTAAAATATGTACACTTGTGAATAACCAGATAACAGACAGATACATAAATAGCCACCCAAGTGGGAAAATAAGAGAGTCTGACATGTTCTAGCAAGATGTAGTATTCACATTGAATAAACAGTAATGTTACAGATGAGAGATTAAGATTTTCATTAATGATAGCATTAAATTATTATTAATCTGAAGTAGTAAAGAGAAAATGCATTAGATAGAAAAGTTTTTTCATTTTGTCATTCAATTACCCACTAAAATTATCAATATTCAATCTTTCCATTAGAAAATCTTGTAATGAAATAAGTGTAATTAATGACTAAGTTTGCTATATCCAAAACAGTTATGTTCATCTAGATGTGATTTTTCAAAGAGAAAAGTTTTCTTAATTCAGAAACCAATTTCATGGAAAAATGAGCAATTTTTTTACAAATTTAACTGGTCTGGAAATAGATATGTATATCACATTCTTGCCACAGGTAAATATGCTTTCATTCCTAATCTCACATTTGAATCAATTTTCAAATTCATTCTCACTAAAACGAGGATTATTCAATGATGAAATGCTTTTTAATCATGGCTATTAGGAGATTATTTGTTCTTGTAGCAAAGATTTGCAGATGAATGTGCTTCCAATTTAATGTTTGTTCTTGTAGCAAAGATTTGCAGATGAATGTGTTTCCAATTTAATGTTTGTTCTTGTAATAAAGATTTGCAGATGAATGTGTTTCCAATTTAATGTTTGTTCTTGTAGCAAAGATTTGCAGATGAATGTTTCCAATTTAATGTTTGTTCTTGTAGCAAAGATTTGCAGACGAAGGCGTTTCCAATTTAATGATTGTTCTTGTAGTAAGGATTTGCAGATGAATGTGTTTCCAATTTAATGTTTGTTCTTGTAGCAAAGATTTGCAGATGAATGTGTTTCCAATTTAATGTTTGTTCTTGTAGCAAAGATTTGCAGATGAATGCGTTTCCAATTTAATGTTTGTTCTCATAGCAAAGATTTGCAAATGAATGCATTTCCAATTTAATGTTTGTTCTTGTAGCAAAGTTTTGCAGATGAATGTGTTTCTAATTTAATGTTTGTTCTTGTAGTAAAGATTTGCAGATGAATGTGTTTCCAATGTAATGTTTGTTCTTGTAGCAAAGATTTGCAGATGAATATTTCCAATTTAATGTTTGTTCTTGTAGCAAAGATTTGAAGATGAATCCGTTTCCAATTTAATGTTTGTTCTTGTAGCAAAGATTTGCAGATGAATGTGTTTCCAATTTAATGTTTGTTCTTGTAGCAAAGGTTTGCTGATGAATGCGTTTCCAATTTAATGTTTGTTCTTGTAGCAAAGATTTGCAGATGAATGTGTGTCTGCTTTAATTTCAAAAAGAATACATTTTGGTTTTCCCTATTTCTGACGCAACGTTAATTCTTTCTTATCATATTTCCAAATGATTTTTCTTTCCTCACTTTTGTCCTTTTTTATTATTATTATTATTATCATTCACTGAGTGAATGAAAAAAATGAGTTATAATTCAAGAAAAATATAATTACTGAAATTTATTTTTGTACATGAATTCATTTAGTCAAGAAACAATATTTCTCAGATTAATTATTGAATGAATTTATATACAGATCAATATTTTTTGAGAAATTGGCCAACTTTTTGATTGAGAAATTAGCCAAATTAAAAAACCTAACAATAATTTAAAATGAATATTGTTTTTTATATATAATCAATTGGGACTCTCATCAATATGTTTATAAAAATTTCCAGTTGGACATTTTTAATTTTCTGAATTTGATCAATTCAGAAAATTGTATATACAAGCTGTTTTTGGTTCATCAGTTGAATTAATATTTACTGAATGCATTGTTTTTGTCCAACATTGACTGAGTGTCATTGATACTATTTGACTCTGGGTTCAAAGCCTCAGATTGATGTACCTTTTTGTGATGTCTCAGCTCATCAGGACTGGCAAATCGTTTATCACAGCTTTCACAATGGAAAGGTTTCTCACCAGTATGCACACGTCGATGGATGAGCAGTTTGTCTCGACGAGCAAATTGCAGAAGGCAGAAATCACACTGGTATGGTCGTTCTCCAGTGTGTGAACGACGGTGTATGACCAGATAATGGCGATGTGCAAAGTGCTTGTGGCATATATCACAACTGTAAGGCTTTTCCCTTGTGTGTGTCCGGTGATGTATTTTAAGAGTGTCTCTACGCACAAAACCCTTGAAGCACACATCGCATTTAAAAGGACGGTCCCCTGTGTGTATACGTCGGTGGATGTGAACATAGTCTCTCTGAGAGAAATGCTTCAGGCATATGTCACAGCCATATGGCTTCTCGCCTGTATGTGACCGCTCATGACTTGCAAGGTAGCTTTTCCGTGCAAAAAGCTTCAAACAAACATTGCATTCAAATCGTTTTCTGCGTACATGAGTACGCATATGCACATGCAATTTACTTTGCTGTGAAAACTGCTTTGGACAGAATGTGCAGTGGAATGGCTTTTCTCCTGTGTGCATTCGGCGATGGATTTGTAACGTGTCTTTCCGAGCAAATTTCTGGATACAAAAATCACACTGAAATGGTTTTTCACCAGTATGAGATCGCTTGTGAATTGTAAGGTACTCACGCTGGGCAAATTGCTTCAAGCAAATGTCACACTGGTACGGTTTCTCACCTGAGTGTGTTCGCATATGAATCCGCAGAGTGTCTCGCCGGGCAAAATGCTTTTGGCATACCTCACACTGGAAAGGCTTCTCACCCGTGTGCGTACGCCGGTGCATGTGCATCAGGTACTCCTGCGCAAACTGTTTGCCACAGTAGTCGCAGAAGAGCTGTTTCTCTCGCACCGGCTTCAACTCCTGGTGTCTTGGGGTAGAGCTTAGCTGAAATTGCATTCCATGGGAGTAGTCTGTCTCTTTGGCCTGAGATTGATCTTGCTTTTGTTGCTGCTGCTGCTGCTGCTGTTGTTGCTGCTGCTGTTGTTGTTGTTGCTGTTGCTGCTGTTGTTGCTGCTGCTGCTTCTGACATTCAGCACACTCTTCACCACAACATTCGCGCTCTTCAGAAACTACAGTCGAAGAATACTGAGTTCTGGATGCAGACATTGTTGGGTTAGTTCCAAATGTGGGTGATGGAGATGGAGATGGTGAAGTGAAGGTTGAAGCTAAGGGTCGTGGTGGTGATGATGGCTGTGGTGGTCGTGGCGACACTGATGATGACAATACTTGCGCCTGACTGGATTCAAGGCTGACCTCTCCATGTTGTCGCAAATTATCTGACAGAGTGGTAGCTGCAGGCAAGTAATATGATTGATTGAATATCTGCTTGCCACCATACTGGTTGGTAGGGAACACTGTCTCACCCACATAAGCCATTGTTTGGGGGTGCATTGCAATTTCATTTGAGAAATGCTTACCTGGGAGACCAGTGTGGTACAAGATACTGTTCCCACCTCTGATGGGAGTCATGCACTGAGCTGAAGTAAGCCCCTGTCCCTGGGGATACGGGAGATTACAAGTAGAACTGGAAATATTCTTACCCACAGATGATCGCTCCATCATTTGATAGTTTAAGAAATCAGTTTCTAATTATGAACACAAATTATATTCTATTTTTTTTAAGCCATATCCTTTTTGATTTCTATCAACAGATACAAGATATGAATGGTTGCTTATGATCAAACAGAAGCCACCAGAATGGTTTGCAGCCTGAGGTGTTTAACGGAACAATATAGTTGACTGAATACAATGGTGATGGGAAGAAAGGTTCATAGTTGACTGCTGAATGACATTTTTTGTTGGTCAGTCACATTTTTCTTGAAGTTTAAATGAGTATTATATTTTGGTTTCAAAAGCAATATTTCTAAAATGTGTGGAGGGAATGTAAAAAGCGTCCTTACCCTCAATTATTTTCGAGGAGGGTCATAAATCAGCAATTTTTTCTTTTTATTCACCACATGTAAAATTTATTTTCCCAAGAAAGTTGCACAAAATTTGCAGCACTTTTAATAATTTTTTCAAAACTTTTTCTTTTCTATTATACAAAAGAATGTTGCATCTTTTTAACAGTATTTCACCCCTTTTTTTTTAAACCTTGCCAGATTACAACTTATTGCTTGGTTTATATAGTTAATCTATATAGATCTACTACATAGATAAATCAAAGTACGCAGGTTTTACTGCTTCTAACTTGGACATGGTTTGCAAAAGAAGAGAACTTGGAAATGAGATCAGCAGAATGTGTGAGCTGAACATGTGAAGATTGGTGATTATTGTCATGTGCAGTTTGATGATTAAAATCATAGCAAAATTAATGGGTCATGTTCTGCTTTGTGTGAAACATCCAGATTCTGCAAAGTAAAAATAAATAAATAAATAAATCTTGCAATTTCACTGTATAAATAGATCAGGTTTTGGCAGCATTTTCTTTTTGAGTTATTAAATCATTTCAAAAGTTTGTGCTCAATTAAAAGATTAAAAACAAATTTTTACACAGTCACAAAAAGACATTTATTAGTCAAGTTCATAGTCTCCATTGTTTTTAACAACTCTCATCATTCTACAAGCTTGTTGATGCCATTTTTGAAGAAAATCTTTGTTGTTATAAATAGGTTGTGAGGTAACTTTCTACTGACTGTACAGTGAAAATTGTTTGTCATGTAAATTGTTCTGTAGAGTCTGGAACTCCTGCCCAGGAATTTTAAACAGGAGTAGAGGTTTATACCTTGTTTCCTGTTTAAGATTGGGTTTCCACTTCCTTCTAAATTCTGTTTATTCATTTATGTTTTCTGAATTGTAATACTTCAAGTTACGTTATCTTATTATCTTTCTTGCGTAGCCCTAACAATTTAACTTCTTGCTCTTTCTTATGCTCCTACAACACCACACAGTAACCCTATTTTGAGTCGCTCTTCAGCTTTGTATTGGGTATTAGTAAAAAAAAATTCCAAAGAAGCTAAGTCAGGAGAATACAGTGGGTGCTGAAGTGTTTCCCATTTTGATTCTTTAAGCTTCTTCAAAGTTTGTTTTGCAACATGCAATCTTGCCTGATCATGATGGAAAATGATACTGCTTCAATTTTCCAGAATTTGATGTTTCTTGAATATACACATTCAGATTGATGAGTTGGGCACAATATTTCTTTACAGTTATTGTTTCACCAGCTTGATGAAGTTTTAAAAAAATTATCTCTCTACAATCCCACCAAATGCACAGCAACACCTTTATTGGATGCAAGCCTGCTTTAGCCACAGGTTCTGCATATTCACAACCTTGTTTCCAGCTCTATTAGCCTCAAACATTGTCATAAACAATCCATTTTTCATTGCCTGTGACAATTCTGTTCCATCAGAGAATGTGGTACCTACATATTGAGTTTGGAAACAAATCCAAGTCTATTCAAATCGTGAAAAGCAGTTGAGATATCAATTTTCAAACTCTTAGCAATCTTTACTGTCAAAAACTTAAATAATTCTGCATGATGGCAAGCAGGGCATCTTCATCAACACTGGAAGGTTGACAAAAGGATGGCTGATTGTTTAGGTTAAAATCACCCTGATGAAATCTTCCAAACCAATTCTGATCATCCAAAGAGCTAGAGCACAATTTAAATAAACTTTCTGAATGGTTTTGTTACAGTTCTGACCTTTACTCCTTTCCAAAATTCATTGAGCATAATATAGCAAAAGTGAAACTTTTCATCCTCTATCTTTAAGGCATTCATTTGTGGATAAAACATTGTTCAACAAAGTCTGACTTCCAACTGAATGATGCAAGGTTTCAATTTAAGGCACACCAGAAATCAACACCAAAACAAACACCACTGCCAAGTTACAGTCATTTTATATTAAAAATTAAAACTGGGCACAAACTTTTGCAATGATTGGATATAAATTAAAGGTTTACATGCTTTGCTTACAGTTACCTATATAGAGAACTTAATTGTTTTTTTTTCTTTCACCGTTTTTTAATCTTTATGATTGAAATCCAACCTAACTTGGTTGATATATTAAAATGTTAAGCCAGAACTAATATGGCTGGAAGTTTATTCCCCATTACCAATTCTCTTCATTAAAAATATATTATAACATATATTTTCTTCTTTTTTTTTTTTGATAAATGATACTGAATATGTCTCTTTGATAATGTTGTTAAAATATGATTTTTGAACTAAAAGTTTTTTTTAACCAAGTAAGGTTTCCATAGAAATGATCCAAAACTTCTTGAACAGATATTTACTAAGTGTTACGTGTTAAAAGTTGTAACAAAAAAAAGAAAATTATTTACCAAAACACAGAACAAAATCACAAACAAATATTTAATTTTCAAAAATAAAACACAAAAGAACATATATACAAAGATATTACTGTGGCATTCAAAACAGAAAACATAGAGGTTTAGGCTGTAATAGGACTACAGGCAAAAGGTTACGAGGAAGAAGGAGAAAGTGAGAGTCAAGTATTTTTAACATGTTATGGCTAGCAAAGTAATGTATGTGCTGTTACTGAAAATCTACAAATATATTTATATATAGTATAATATTTAGTTTGGTCAATGAAAATATTCAAAAACTCTATTTACCAGTTTAGTTCCAAGAGGTCTTTTTTGGGGTTTTTGTTGGTCAGTAACTTTTCATAGAGATTCTTTCCGCTGGATATAATAATCCACAAATCAAAAGTGTGAGTTGATAATACCAGAAATTCCCTTTTTAAAACTGACAACTCTCTTCCAAAAACCTATTTTTATCGGGGCTAGCACCTAATTAGCATATTTCTCGATGTTTCTCAAATCCTCTAGATTTTTCTCAAATATACTGGAATGATCTAGAATCTTCCAAATGTTTTATTTTTAATTTCTCTATTTTTCAACTACTTCATGAATGAAAACTTTTCTGTATCAACAAGTAGGACTTAGTAGAATCTCTTACTATAAATTTTAACCTTTTTTTTGAATTTATTAATATTTTTATATATAAATGCATCCTTGTAACACTAAGTTAGACTTAATTTTTACTATCAGGGCACAAGTGTAAAACATAGTGAGAATCAAGCTCACTACTCAATAGTAATGATATGCAAGAATAGCTTCCTAGCCATTAAACCATGATGTGCTGTCAAAAATCCATATGTGTGTGCATGTGAATACTTTTAACCCCTTCCCCGCCAATTATTTTTTGAAAAATATTTCATTTGTTTTTAATAGAGTAACTAAGAAACTGAGGCACCTTGAAGTACTCAAGCAGTAACTAACACTTCTATCAAATGTATAAGTTGATTGGACTCACTTCAAGCTCAGAAGGGCATAAAACAAAGCAAGATCAACATATAAACACACTAGCAGTATAGCCCAGCGTTGCTCGGGTATAATGAAAGCTTTAAAACTAATCCATGGTCCTGGAGCTCAGACTATTTGGACGTTGGCACAAAAGACTAAAAAGCAATAGTTGTTTCCAGTTAAAGCAAAACCATAGACTGAAAGAAAAATGAATGGATGTAAGTCAAATTTTGATTTCCTGGTATCGATATCAAATAAGGTTTTTTGTCGTAAACTGAATTTTGAAGGCTAAATAAGTCCTCTGAGTAAATGAGACTAAGAACTACAATTATACCTACTTAGAGCCAAACCCGAAGCAAAAACTAAAATAAAAAGGCTGAAAAAATACAGACATATGGGCAGATAAACAGACACACACACAAACATCTTGCCTTTTATATATATATATTATCGATTTTCTGCACTATTGTAAGAACTGCAACCTTGAAACTTCTGAATATCATTTCTTATGTCTTTGTCTATGAGTGTATCAAATTTGATTAAAATCGGACCACTCCTTCTATAACCCAATTTTCCATATTTATCAGGGGTACCTCAACACAAAACCTAACTAAGAACACTCGCAGACACTTATAGTACAACTGTGTAAATTTTCAAGAAAATCGGTTCAGCCATTTCGGAGTCTATAGGTACACACACACACACACACAGACACACACACACACACAGACAAAGTTCCATTTATAAATAAGTGTAGATCTGTAGCTGGTTTTTGGATGTTACATTTTAAATGTGTGTTGTGGTGCAATGGATATCAACTTGGAACAAAAAATCAGAGAGCCAAGTTCAATTTCCAGTTAAATTTGTTGGATTCACTTACATGAAAATACTCTTCCCTCTAGCTATGAATCAAATAACAGAACAGATTGGGTTCTATAGCCTTGGTTGGAAACCAGTCTACTGCAGAAAGTAATAGCAACCTACTGCAGGAAAATTTTCTGCCCAGTCAGTCATGTCTCTTTCAAGACATAATCACCCAAGCGTGTATCATGTATAACATCTGACTGATATTTTGGACGTGTTTATTTATCCGTGTCTGAAAAAGACACCTTATTCAGTAAAAATGTATGTACATGACTATACCAGTGAATAGGTTGTGTTTTTTTTAGATGTAGCACATTTTAAACTAATTTGTTTTGGCTTATTTAATGGCACATTAATCTCTTATGGGTCATTTAAGTTTGAATAATTCACTTGCAAATGTTTAATTACAATCATAACTATCAATATAACTCAACCTTCACCAGCTTCCGAATGGTTTCATCTACGAAATTTCACTCACAAGGCTTGAGTTGACCCATGGTATAGTTCTTCAGGCACTTCCCAATGGTGCCATCAGTTGGGATGATCTCCCTAGTTTGATATTATCAAGAAGTTACCTCCTTTGCAATGGTGAGATTTGAACCCACTTTGCATGGTCAGAATTCTAATGCCTTAACCGTTCAGGCATTTGAAAACAGATATGGTATCTGTGAACAAATTCAATTGAATTATCTTATTACTGATGAGCAGAGGAGCTTCTGTGAAATTTGTATTTTTTTAGATTTTAATTTTATCTATTTTATATATTACTTAAAATGTTATTACAGTTGATGCTTCATATTCGAAATCAATTCCTCATTTTTATTTAGTAAAAAGCGTGTATTATGTCTATCAATCTGCACATTTGATAAATCTTAGGAAAGAAAATATATTCTTTGGTAGGGATTGAACTTATAGTCTCTTTGTATAGAAAACCCCAATTTGCTCTGGTGTGTTGAATATCCATTATACCTTCAGAAATTCATATGTAATTATTATTAACCAGTTATTAATCAGAATTAAATTCAACCAGTTAACAGTTGTATGAAAAATGTTCAATATATATATAATGTAGAGCTTTTAAATATTTTCATTTGGAAGTCAGTCGATTAAGCATAATCAACTGAATTCTTAATGAAAATATATATGTATATATACTTATAGATCCAAACAGTAAAAGATAGTGGTTAGACCAGTAGACAGTTATTTAAAAAAGTCCTCAATGCACAATCCAAAGAATTGAATATGCAGAGCCAATAATATATTAAAAAACAAAATGTTGACCACTTACTTGCTACCCAGGTTTTAACAATATAGGTTTCATCAGGTTGTAAGAGCTCTTACATATATGTGTGTGCATGTGTTTGTGTGTTTTCAAGATGTACTTATATGCCTTTACAAAGATTACATGTGTTGCTGTATGTATATGTTTTCAATATGTACTTATTTCTCTTTATTACTTAATAATACTATACATATGTACACCCTCCTCATATATATTTTTATTAATTTACGTCACTATATATATATTGTTTTTGTTTTCAGGTTATATCCATTGATATTGTACTCTTTTGTACCAAATATAAATTAACTCACACTTATTGCTATTTTCAAACTAGCATAGACATATAGTAGTGTACAATACAACCTGTTCTGTTACATATTTTTATTGTGTATTGCAAGTATTGTTTAGCTTAGGCTGTATTGCTGGATATCCAACCAAAACCAAAATGGCAGTACCTATGAGAAAACGTCATCAGTGTCTTTATAGTCACTTATTTTTAATAAATGGCAATTTCCCCATTTTCTCCAAAATGTGCCAGTACAACCTGCTAACAATGCTATAACAATGCAGCAATTAAATTGTTAATGACTGATTCACTGATACATTAATTAATTATTAATTTAAAAATGTAGCATCTTCCTTAATAAATGATAATAAAAATAATTTTGTAATAGGTGAATATTTGCTAAGATTAGTTAGTTATTACTGAACATAATTGTTTTTGTTAAACAAAAAAATTTCATTATGAGATAAACTTTAGGGTCAAATACCCCAAATCATTAGCATTTGTTTTAGCTTGTTACATTTGGTTGAAGAAACTATATTTGCTTTGTAAATTTTGGTAAAACAGCAAATGAAAAACAAACATAAAACCGTATTTAATAAAAAGAAGAGAGAAAGCACTTAATAAAAACATTTGTCTCTGTAGTAAAAATTACTGATAGAGAACTTCCAACACCAATGTGATAATGACTGAAAGCACATCCATGACTTAAGAGCAAGCAAAAGTCTGGGTATTTTTGAATACTTACGCTTATATAGAACAAAAGTCACATGACTCCTAAAGCTCTCCAATCAAACTGAATTTCTGAACAAATCTGGAAAGTAAGAGTTTAATAAAGTATAAATATTTAATATGCCAATGCTAGTAATATTTGTTTATTTAATTTGTTTTCTTTTCAAGAGAAAAATTATGACAGAACAATTTTAAATGCTAGAATATCATCAACATATACGAAACATTCCAGAACAAACTGACTACTTGCAAAAATAGAAGAAATATGTGGGTAAAATACTCAAAACTTAAGAAATCCTTCCAATTACTCTCTGAATTTCTGGGATAAGGAGTTATCATTATTTACAGTCAGACTACTATTTTGTTATTATCACATTTTATGCACAAACACCCACCCACCCTTAACTAAAATTCCTCTTATTAAGGTTATATTTTAAGCATGAAATAAAACTCAAACTTGAGAATTTTCTTATCATGATCAAGCTTAGCTAAAATTATCTAATAACAAAAAATTTAACTAAATTAAACAAACCAAAAAAAAAAAACATAGCATCAATAACTACTTATTTCTTGCCCTTAGTAATAACAAAATGTTTTTGAAATAGTCATCTATATTAAATTCTGTGACTTCCATTAGTCCATCCATCACACCCTCTAAAATAGTCAACAGACCAATGAAAACCAAATTTTAGGGAGAAGTGCAAACAGGTAAAAGGGTACAAAGTACAGTTGGTTTTACTAGGGCCCAATAGCTTAGTAGAATAAATTTTCATTCATTTTTGGAGAAAAAATTTAAAAAATTTATTATTTAACATGGATCCACTATTTTAAAATCAATTTAATGATTAAAATAACAAATACTTATTTTATAAAAATGCAATATTGTTTTTTGCATATCTTTTCTTTAAGTTTTTAAACATACAAGAATCCAGTTCGTCCTGTGTTTGCAAGAACTATAAATAAATCACAAGGTCAAACACTTAAAAAATATATATGAATATAAATCGCATATGGTGGTAATAAAACAGTGCTCAATGTAATATATCATAGCTAATGCGTATACATATATATATATATATATATATATATATATATACGCATTACTTCAGTAATGAATTGAGTTCTCCTGGTGACTGGTGTGTGTATATACCACACATACATAACACACTAAAATTTCCCCTCTCTCATTCCATGAGCCTATGGCTTAGGGAGTAGGGACTCCAACTGACACCAAATCGGTCGAGTTTTGATCCCGACTGGAAGCAAGTGGATGTCTAACCACACTGATGAGCTGTGATACAGCGAAACAGGCTTGTATTGGGATGACTAATATATATATATATAAAATCATTTGTTTCTGAAATATAAAATATAATAATAGAAATAAACAAATACTGTCAAAAAAATACATTTTTAAACTCAAAACTTTTTAATATTCTTTCCTATATATATATATATATATATATATATATATTACAATAAGTTACTATTATCCCAAGAGGTGATCTCTTTTTTGGTTGATGTCAATTAATATTGTACTCTTTTGTATCAAATACATGTAACAGCCAAAATAGTTGTGCCAGTGGGAATTTTTTAAATGAGAAAATAAATGATTCAAATAAACATACCATCAGGAATTTTTCATCCCTAATAAAGAATAGTGTTTCAGAGAAAATTATTTGAAAAACAAATGTAACCCTAAGTACTATGCTAACAGTTTCTTTTCTTTCACTTCTCACTTGTAGAATTCTCTTCCAGCTCCATTCTTTCCTGTCAACATTGATCTTCAAAAGTTGAAATGCAATGTTAATCATTATCTACTGTCTTCTTGATTACTCTTCTGTTGTTTTTCTTGCTTCTTAATTATGCTTTTCTTTATTTCTTATTCTTTCACACTCAGTATTAGTGGGATGTAAAATAGTATTTGAATAGGAGTTAAGAAAACTAGATAAAGTGGAAAAAACTTTTTAATGATAAACATTTTACCTCCTTGTGCTACAATGGCATGTTCAATTCGGAATAAAGAACAAAACTGTATGTTTTTTTGTCTTAAAACCATTAATGTCTGGTTGTTAGGTTGGCATCTTCTGTTTAGAATGAAAGACAAAACTGTGTTTTTTGTATTAAAGCTGTTAATGTCGGTTGGATTTTAATTTAGCCCAGCCCACGTGGATCTACATTTTTTCTATTAATTTATATACTGCATTGTACTATTGCGTTGTTACAAAAACAATGGCCACTCGAAGTGTTGTATTTTGAAAAGCCATTTTAACATAGTATTCACAGAATATATTAGGTGAATTTTGGCATACATAATAATTAATGTGTATTCTTTAAAAAAATTTAACTTATTTTGAAACAGAAATATCCTTGAAGCATAGAAGCCCTCAATTATGAACATGACAAAACATGATCTTCATTTAATTTTATTGCATGATTCAAATTTGGGCACAGTGCCACCCAAACTTCTGCCAATAACAACAGATCATAGGGAGATGGGTCCACAAGTGATGGGACAGTACAAAGGTGGTTCCAGAAATTCTGTACTGGTGATCATGTAATATATTACCTTGAAGAGCAGAATTAATTAACAGGTACCTTCAGCTGTGGGTGAGGTCAACAAAGGACAAGGCTGGTTGACAGATATATCTGGCTGTGGATGATGTCAACAAGTGCAACAACAAAAAAGAACACAAATGACAACCAGCTTGAAAAGAAAGGGCCGCCGGGGGTGATTAACAGATATATTGGCTGTGGATGTCAACAAAGCAACAACCGGAAAAAGCAAACATATGTGGGAGTTTTAAGACTATATAAAGTCTAGAATTTTTGGCTGAAAAGAGAGAATTCCCACTGGCTTCCAACTCACGACAACTTCTTTGTGTGCATGATCTCTCTTCAGCTGCTCTCCTAATCCACACAAGCATCATCAACGAAAAATAAAAATATAAAATTATATTTTTATATACATGTGTTCCTCATTGTTTGTTCATATCAAATGGCAGTATATAACAATGAGAGCCTTGAAGATGAAGAAGGTAGAAGAAAGTTTTAAAAACAAACAATTGCAAGCAGTTGTTGAGCAAACCCATGTCAAAATGTCAGAGAAATGTCTTAGATGCTTGGTGCAACAGTCTCACATGATTTGCAGAGTATTGGCAAGGTGAAAAAAACTCAATAAATGTTCCTCATGATCTCAATGAAAATAAAAAACTTAGGTGTTTTGAAATGTGCTCGATGCTCTTTCTGTATAACACCAATAATCCCATTATGCCTTTCTTGACCGAATAGTCACTTGTGATGAAAAGTGGGTCTTTTATAATAACCGTAAATGAACAGGTCAATGGCTTGATTGTGATGAGTGCCCCAAACATATCCCAAAGCCAAAGTTACACCAGAAAAAGACTCTGGTGACCGTCTGGTGGTCTGCAATTGGTGTTATCCACTACATCTTTATGGAAGCCAATCAGAACATTAATGCAGAGCTTTACTGCAATCAACTTGCTGAGATGTATGCATGCCTGCAAAAAATTAGATCAGCATTGGTGAATCAATATGGTTCAATTCTGTTCCATAATAATGCATGGCCACATCTTGCAAGAATGAAATTGCAAAAATTCACAGACTTGGAACATGAGAGCTAATCACATCCTCCATATTCTCCCACTGATTATCATTTTTTTAAGCACCTAAGCACATTTTTAAATACTAATACTTTTAGGCCCAAACCAGAGGTGGAATCAGCTTTCAAAGATTCTGTTGCATTACAGCCAATAACTTTTTATCAACGAGGGATAAATAATCTCATAGATTGATGGCAGTGATGCATAGATGCTCAAGGCTCATATTTTGACTAATTTCAACATTTCTACAGTTAATTTTTCAAGAATAAAATTATATTTCTGAAATCGGGCATTATATTTATAACAGCCTAATACTATTGCTTTTGTGATGATTGGTGACATTATGCATGAGCTTGGCCAGTATACAAACTAATAGAGAAAAAAAACAGAGATCCACTGAGAGTAAGCTAATTTATAATCGAACAGCCATTAATCAGCTCAAAATTACCAGAGGTTACTCAGATCAACAAGCACCTGTTGAAGGCTGATGAGCACAATGTTTGAAACATTAAAAATGACGACAATAGTCTGCTTGTAAATAACAATAACTCCTCATCCCAGACAATATAACACATTGCACAATTGAAAAGTAAACCTTTCATGCATGGTAAAGTAGGGATAAAATATATTCATGCAATTTTGTTTTTTTAATGTAGACTATTTTATCTTTGTGAAATCAGTTTCTTTGCATACAAACCAAATTATTCCATTACCTAAATCTGTTTTAGTAGATATTTAATAATTTAAATATTTAATTTAATGTGGTACATCTTAATTAAGGGAAATAAGGTGGCGAAGTAGATTGTTCCAATTTTTTAAATGAGGGTGAACCTGTTTGGTTGAAAATCAGAATTTTTGGCTTTTACTTTGCCTTGAACACCGATGCCTTTGCCTGTATATGTTAAACATTCAGTCTTGAGGCAAGCCACAATTTGCTTTAGGGAAATGTGCCAAAATCTCACCATTGCATATCTTTGGTCTTAAAAGAATGAATGTCTTTTGTATGCCAAGAATCAGCTATAGTTAAGTGATCCATCCATAAAACAATATGGAAAAAAATTTGGGAATAATCTTTTTTTCATTGATTGATTGATTCATTTTCTATGATTTATCAACTCTTTGCAGGTTATTTAAAGCCAGAAAATGTTTGTAGATTATAAGAATTTTTTCTTAGGGAGATAACAATAATTTACTGATACAAGTCTTACTAATTAACTCATAGCTTAGGGAAGAAATGGATTTGTACCTTTCTCAAGGATATTTACAAATAAGTGAATATAACAAACCCAATGGGAGTTGGAACTTGGTTCTCCAATTTTCAATTCCACGCTATTATCTATTACACCACCTGCACATCTAAGCTGACGGCACCTGGTATTCCAAAGTGGTCACTACTCAACATTGATCAAGTTCAGTGATCGTACGAGAACCAGTATAATTTTTGTAGATTAGCATACATTCTCTACTCCTGACATTTGTCAAAATAAAAAATATTAATATTTTATTATTTTCAAAAGAGAACACAGTCCAGTTCATAATATAAATACAGTGTTAAGTCAATCCCTGACTTCTTAAAGAGTTGTCTGTACTTTGTTTTTATTTATAATATCAAGTTTGAAACTGTATTTATGTCATTGATAACTGCATACTACTGATGTTTTTCTTTGTTCCAATTTGTAATAGTATGCAGTTATCTCTGATGTAAGCACAGTTTCAAACTTGACATTTGTAAATAAAAACAAAGTATGTATAACACTTTAAGTTCAAAAGCACAAAAGAGCATTGCATGCACTCCACTATATTAGGAGCAACCATTTGTGTTCACTAGATGATTGTGTGACTCTACCAACAATTGCTTCTGCATCCAGTTTATCTTTTCAACGGATAGCAACATGTATGATTCCAAATGCTCCTCAGACACCAAATTTCTTAACCTAGTTTTTGTGATCTTTAGCTTCAAAAATGCCCTCTCACATTAGACTGGAGTAACTGATAGTGTGCATATGACTTCATAAATTTCTTATTCCTTTTTTATTACCAAAACAATTGTTTGTATTTATTTCTTTACTTAATTTTTATTTGATATCGGGGGCCCACTGACCATCAGCAAACTGACACTCTGGCCAGTTCACCCCACCATCAACTTTTTACAATTTATTTTCAATAGCAATTACAAGCTTTAATGATATTTTGGCTTTCTTTCAAGCTACTCACTAGTTTTCAGTTTTTAAAGCCGTTATAGAATTGGTTAGTAAACAAATACCTATTTTTCCTCACTTTAGCATTGTTAACAGACATTTTTAAGAAAAGGTCACAAGGTAAAAAAACCTTTTCACAAAAGATCATGGCCAGGTCAGTGTTACAGATAAGGGCAATTTTTGACTTTGCAAATGTATTTAACTGATGTAAAATTTTTAAAAAAAACAGTTGTTTGATAATATTAAAAAAATGAGCTTTCCTAAAAAATAATTTGGAAAAATAATTTAAATAAAAAAAATTCTTTTAAAGTAACAAAAGCAAACAATATTCAATTTTAATTACAATGAAAATATTAAATTAAAAAAATGAATAAATTTGGTTTAAAATACTTATATTTTATTTATTTTTAAGGATGTAAATTGTTTGTAAAGAATACCTTCTTTTTTAAGGGATAGTTTTGTTTGCAGTAAGACTCCTGCTGATAAAATATCATAATTATCCTAAAGAAAAAATAAAGAAATGCTTGACCCAACATAACACAAAGATGTGTGAAAAAGTTTCAATTTTGTAATAAAGTTTTCTTTCCTTTTTTTTTTCTTTGATGTGGTGGGAGGGGCGAACAGTGGGTAGATGAGTTCTTCATTGATTGCATATGGACCAGACCAGTCATCAAATAAGTAAATAAATACTAGACTATATATTAATAAAAATGTATTTATTGTTTTAGAATGTGTTTGTTGAATGATTTGTTGATTATTGATCATCATTAGATCGACATGTAAGGAAACGCCATAATGATTTTTTCTCAATGAGGCATCAACAAAAAAAAAAAAGGTTAAACTAATTCAAATAATAATTAATTTATTCAAATAAATCAATAATCAGCAGCACACATCCACATAATACTAGAAATAAGGGCTACACATCCGCACACACATACACGCGTTTTACTTTTTTTGTATATATACACTTTTTTTTTTCATTAAAATAAGCATGGCCTGATTTACCTGTTGAATTTAAAAACCCTGCACATTCTTGAGGAATGATCAAAATTCTACAAGCATCATCTCTGAGCGGACCTGATTTCAAAAGAATGCATGTATGTCAAATATTTTCAGACAAACTAGACATATATATGATATATATATCTTCTTAGTGGTGAACAACAAAGGAGACGGTGTAAGACCTTGATATATACACTCAAAAATAAACTACCGGTCTTTAATTATGTCAAGTAATCACACCATGCTAAAAAAAATGTACTTCTTCGACCTTATTAAGTTATATTCAAAACGGTTTTATTAAATATTTTGTTGTTCTGTTAAATAGGGATAAATAATAATGTGAATGTAATTAACGTTTGGTTACTGCTATTGTTAAAATTATATCATAATGAAAAGAAAATGTGTCCGTCTCTTGTCTAATGGCTATGTAAATGTTACTTCCCTTTTATGTTTACATGTCTTTAAAAAGATAATTGGATCCGAAGTAAAACCCAAAGTCTGTTTACTTTCTTGATCAGTTTCTTATACAACCTATGGTTATTTTTTTTTTTTTTTTTTTACCCCGCGAATAAAAGCTCTGCTGAAGTTTAAAGGTAATTTTTTTCGTTAGCGAATTTCTTACTGTTTTTGACATTTCTTTAAAACCTTTTTTTTAGTTTCTATCGATATTTTTCAGATGGCATTTTTTTTTGTTATAATTTCTTTTTTTTTCTTTTTAAATTCTACAAAAATTTCGATATATTTTCCATTTAATCTATTATTTATTTTTAATTTTATTTATTTACTTACTTGTTTGCTTATGTGTTTTATTCAAGCTCTACATGACATCCAAATTATTGGTATTTTTATTTGACATGAGTCTTTCTCTTTTAGTTTCTGTTTTTCTTTTTTATATCTGAATTTATTTTGAAAATAAGAAACTAAATGCAACGTTTATTTAAAAATAAAATAAAATAAAATCTACGAAAAGGAGCAGAAACAAAATTAGTTTTCGTCATTTTTTAAATTTTATGATTCGGTATCACAGAATCATTTCCAAAAAATATTCCATTTTTAATTTTAAGAACAAAAAACTTCTTTATAATAAAAGTTTATAGCGTTAAAATAAAATTCATAAACAAACAGAACTGTTCAAATCTAAAATAAACAAAGGGAAACAAAGAAATTAATTATTAAAGCATAAAATAAAAAAACGTAAATGTTTATGTCAACATTACACCTTGCCAAAATTGTACTAAAAAGTCAAGTTGATTTTCGATGTCTAGTATTGACTCTTTTCGTTTTGTCTCCTTGTAATGATTTTTACCAGTAGTGTTTCTTTTTTTCTTTTTTTTCTTTCTTTTTTTTTGTATTTTACGAAAAAATATGAAAATAAAAGTTTGTAAATTGTAAAAATACCCAAATTAAATTTATAAATTAAAATAAAAATTGTCATCTTCCCTGTTTTTTATTTATTTATTTTTTGTTAATCATCCAAACAAAGTGTCTTTTAAAAATAAAATACAATACAATGTGATATATACTCATAGTTTAATTATTTTGCTGTCAGTTATGACAGAAGATGAGAATAAAAAAATAAAAGACCTTGCTTTCTGACATATTAAGCAAAAAATGTTTTTGTTTTTAATTTTAATTTTTTAATATTGTTTTTATTTAGTTTTAATAATTGTTTTCTTTTATTAATTAATTTTTTCATAGCTTTTTCATTTATGAATTGAAATCTCAGTTGTACAATATTGACCAACGAACGAATATTGCTTAATTTGTTTTTTTTAACACATCACTACACGAAATTTAGTCAAGTGTCGCTGTATTCATCAACAATTTCTCTTGCCTTTCTGCTTTGGGATGGGGGGGGGGGGCGTTTTTAAAACATTACACATTTTATAAATGATTGCAATGTATTGTAAAGTTAAAAAAATAACATGAAAATATTTTTTTTAATGGTTAAGCAAGCGTTACTTAAAATCTTTTTTTAACTGTCATTCTCCGAAAAAAATTCAAGGGTCATCATATCATGAGTCATTTAGCAATTTTTAGTTTTATTATTAGAAAATAAATTCCTATTTAGTAGAATCTTCAATATCTCTAGTAACTGAAAATAGGCTTTTTCTTGGACATACACTTTTTCATAGAATGCATGACGCATACAAACGTGTGTATGACATGTGCTACATGTTTATGAAGGAATGCCTGTGTGTATGTGTACGTGCGACATGTTTGTATGAAGGAGTACCTCTGTATGTGGAGCATCGTGTCAAGCAAACTTGAAAGAACTATATTTTCAAAATGAATGCAGGAAAATGCTGAAATAAAATAGGATTATGACTTTAAATGTCGCATTATTATCGATAACGAACTGTCTCACAAATGTGAAATTTCAATTTCAGGTGCATGGATGACAACACGCACAAAAAACATTCCTGGCTTACAGAAAGTCAACATTTGAAGATGAAAAATATCCAGGCTTAAACTCTAATGTCCAGTACATCAGCAGCAATAATTTGAATTTGAGAGAAAAGATTTTCGTTTTCATCTTTATACAAATAAAGTGAAAAAAATCTTTTGTGTGGTATGTAATAAAAAAAAAATCAACCATTTTGATTAACGCACTAAAAAACAAAGTTGTATATGACTGAAAATTCTGGTTAAAAAAATAAAGAAAACTAATCCAGCCATTTCACTGGACCCACCACTGGTTTAAGAAAAGATGATACATGTAGCAGTCATAGGATATCTTCATGCACTATACGAGCTGAGAACATTTCACATAAGGTTATAAAAAAATTATATCAACAACTAAAATACTTGCACTTTCATATAAGTTGTAAAAAATTTTTGACACCAATTTTAGAATTCCCAACATTTCTAAGATGAACTCATTTTTTTCTATAAAATATTAAGTTTTCTGAAACAACTTTTATATATATACATGAAAATTTCATAGAAGAACGAATCCTATCACCATACTGCTTATATCTATAAACATTCTATCTTTAAAATTCAGCAGCCTTCTCTTAAAAATATAGCAAACAGTATGATAGCGGTGCTCAAAGCAAAAAGTGGGATTGATGTGTCAATTTCAAATTCTGTCTGAAGCCATTTTGTTCGCTTTTAGAAAGGTGTGAACCCATCTCTTCTCACCCCCACTAGGAGTTAAATAGCAGGTAAAACTGGGCTTTCTGGTTAGCAGTTTGGTGTGAGGCTAGCAACTCCATCCTATAAAAATCTACCTGTTACAGAAACTATAACAACACCGTGCATAGTGAAGGTAAATTTACAGGGTTAAAACACCCACACACTTCTTTCCAACCATTTCTACCTAACTCTTCTTTCTTGATTCTGCTATCATCTCCAATTTGATTGATAAAGGTTCTTACTGTCTGCCTCTTGATTTTTACTCATAATTTGGATCCCAAAACATAAGCTGAGGCGCAACTTCTTTTTCTCTTTCTGTTGAATAAGCAGACATTTTTAAGTGGAATTGACAAAATTCAAATAACAATGATAAGAATAAGAACAAGAAAATAATATAAGAAAGAAACAGTGTAAGGCAATACAAAGTAACTATAGGACAATAGTAAAGTGAGTTATTATAATACACAAACAATATACAATTAAGTGGTTATAGTCTTCAAGGCAAGAAAGAAAAATTATGTGGATAAAACCATGAGTTGTCCATTTTTATTGATGAAGAAGATACCCCAGCATCTGTAGGATTTGTCTCTAAATTTGGGGTGGGGGTAATTTTAGCATCCATTCCTTAGATTGAAACCAAGACCTTCTCTTAGTAATTAGTCACTAAACTTCACTCACTTTTCACAAACTGTGTTCATAATCTTGGTAGGTTCCCATATATAATTCTTCATTGGACATATAGTTTCTGGCTAAAATTTGGTGCTTCTCTCAGCCAAGTATGTCAGTTAAGTGCCATACATGATATAGGCTTGGGCAATCATGTCTCGAAATAGACATGACTGACTGGGTAGAAGATTTTCCTGCAGTAGGTTGCCATTAATTTCTGCAGTAGACTGGTTGCCAACCAAGGCTATAGAACCCAATCTATCCTGTTATTTGACCCATAGCTGGAGGGAAGAGATGGATTAATACCTTTCCCAAGAGTATTTGCATGCAACAAACTCAACTGGAATTTGAATTCAGCTCTCTGATTTCTTGTTCAGAGTCGATACTTTGTTTTCCTTCTTTCCTTTTTTGGTCAGTGATTTTAATATTCAACTACTTGAACCAAACAAGATATACACATCAATTTATATATATATATATATATATAGTCATCCACAGACAGATCTGTTTCGCTGTATTACAGCTCATCAGTACAGTTTACCCAGGATTGAAACCCAATCAAATTGGCGTCAGTCGGCAATTCTACCTCTGAGCTACGGGCGCTTGACAGAAGGAGGCAGACTTTTTAGCATGTATATTATCATTATACACGCCTAATAGCTGAGAGTGTTCTATATTCCATGATGAGTGGACGAAGTAATTGCTGGAGAATCTGTCAACGAAACTCTAGAGCCAAGATGCTGAAAGGTAATATCAATCAGCTAAGTGGCAAATTTTATAATTGTATTAATCTTTTATATATTATGACTTTTAAAAACTTGCACTTAGTTATAATTGAGTATTACAATGTATCCTACACAGTTCTTATACGTAGTAGAAAATGATTTCAATCCAATTGGACAGGCTTTGTACCTAAGCGAAGACAGTCATGACCAAAGGTCAAGTGAAGAGCTTCAGAAATCTGAGTCAAAACAAAGTGAAGAAGAGTCAGGTACTCTGCCAAAAAGTACAGAAGATGAGAAGACCTCAGATGACAAATGTGAACATCAGAATGGATTGAAAAATCAATCAGCCCATTCTAATGGAAAACCTTACAAATGTGAAGTTTGTCGAAAAGGGTTTGTTCAGCGAGCCAACCTACTCAACCATGAGCGCAGCCAAGGAGCAGCCAAACATTTCTTTTGTATGTTCTGCAACAAGGCATTCTCACAGCAGATCTTTCTCAAAAACCACGAACTCACTCACACCGGAGTGAAACCATTCACCTGCTCAGTGTGCAAGAAGGCATTCACCTTGAAAATCAACCTGCAAAACCATGAGCGCACACATTCTGGGGAGAAACCTTTCAGATGCTCAATTTGCTCAAAAGCTTTTAGCCAGCAAGGCAACTTAAAGACACACATGCGTGTCCACACTGGTGAGAAACCCTACAGTTGTCAGAGTTGCCAGAAGACCTTTTCACAGCGAACTAACCTAAATAATCATATGCGTATACATACAGGAGATCTTTTCAAGTGCTCATATTGCAGCAAAGCTTTTACGCTGAAAATAAGCCTGATTAAACACGTCCGTATCCACACGGGAGAACGTCCATTTCAGTGTAGTTACTGCAGCCGCCAGTTCTGCCAGCAGACTGAATGGCAAAACCATGAAAGGACACACACAGGACAAAAACCCTTCAAGTGTACAGTGTGTTCAAAGGCCTTCAGCCAGCAAGGTAACCTTCATACACACATGCGTATCCACACAGGAGAGAAACCTTATACCTGTGGCATCTGTCAACAGGCATTCTCCCAGAAGACAAATTTAGATAACCACTTGCGAATTCACACTGGGAACCTCTTTAAATGTTCTTATTGTTCAAAGACATTCACACTAAAAATTAGTCTTCAGAATCACGAACGTGTTCACACAGGTGAAAAACCTTTCAAGTGTTCATACTGCCAAAAAGAATTTGGACAACGGACAGAATGGAAGAATCACGAACGTACTCACACAGGTGAAAAGCCATTCATTTGTCCTGTGTGTGGGAAAGTTTTTAGTCAACAAGGAAACCTAAAAATGCACATGCGAATACACACAGGAGAAAAACCCTTTGACTGTGATGTGTGTGGCAAGTCCTTTGCTCAGAAAAACAATTTGGACAACCACCAGCGCATTCACACAGGAGACCTCTTCAAGTGTTCATTTTGTGACAAGACTTTTGCACTGCAGATTACGCTCCAAAACCATGAACGTATACACACTGGAGAAAAGCCATTTGAATGCAACTCCTGTGGTAAATCATTTCGGCAAAGAACAACCTTAAATAACCACATTAGAACCCACACCATAGCTGCAATGTCATCATCATCGTCATCATTGTGTAATAAGAATAAAGCTGATGCGGAAATAAATCGTGTCAGCTCAGCCTCACCTGTTAATTTGAATTCATCATATGCAGTAAACTCTGCCATTTTAATGCCACCAATCAATCAGAACCTTCCATGTAAAACTTTCAATCATTCAAAATCATCCAGTCAAAATCTTTCACCACCAGAGAAAGAAAATCAACAAACCAAAGAGAAGGAAATCAAGAACAATCCACAGCAGAAAGAAGCCAATGAAACTAAAAACCTTCCTTCTGCTAAATTCCCTTCCAACGAGCATCCAAAAGAGGCTCCCCATGCCCACTCTAACCCAGAATTCTCAAATTTGGCATCATCAGCAAACTCAACACTCAGGTTTCAGTCCCCAAGTCATTATTTGACAACAGTGCCCCAAAGTTGGGACACAAATTTTTTTTGGCCTCCAGGTTATCCTATCCCCACAATTCTTAGCAATAATGGTTGGGCTGGTATTTCAAATATGTACCCCTGTGTGGTGAAGCAAGGAAAACAAAATCCATAGGCTATTTGTGGTCATTAAAACAAAAGAATATTTGTTATTAGATGTTTATATAATCTATACTATCACAGGTAGGATTTGTTAAACAAATACATCAAAACATTCACTTATACATCTGTTTTCTGTTATGAGTAAATATCTTTTTTATTGTAAT